>CAAAJI010000095.1:0-21874 GCA_900642245.1 Fragilaria radians | reverse complement strand
CATGTATGGAACATTCATTTGGTTAGCAAACTAAAGGAAGTTGGCTTCAAGTCAGCACTATTGATGAATGCTTATTTTACAAGGACACAAGTGTCTTTGTTCTCTACACTGATGATTCCATTTTAGCAGGTCCAGATTCTAAAGAATTGGATTGCATCATCAACCAGATGAAGAAGGTAGGTCTTAACCTCACGGTTGAAGGGAATATTACAGATTTTCTCGGAGTGCAAATCAATTGTACCAAAGATGGAAAGTTTAATTTGACTCAACCACACCTCATTGCTGACATCATAAGAGAGTTAAGACTGGAAGATGATAAGGTCACAATCAAGTCAACTCCAGGTGCATCAAGTAAGCCTCTCACTTGTTGCTTAGAGGAACCAGATTTTGATTTACATTTTGATTACCGAAAGATTATTGGAAATTTAAATTATCTGGAAAAATGTACAAGACTAGACATTTCTTGTGCAGTACATCAAGCTGTACGCTTTGTTGCAGAGCCTAAAGTGCCACATGGCAACGCTGTCAAATGGACTGGACGTTACCTAAAAGGAACTCCTGACAAAGGGTTAATATATGACCCTGATCCACAGCTTGGATTTGATGTATATGTTGATGCATCTTTTGCCGGAGAATGGGATCCAACAAATGCCCAATGGGATAGAGACACAGCCAGGTCCAAGACAGGATTTGTGATTTGCTATGCTGCATGTCCAATCATTTGGGCTACAAACAGAGGTAGCACTGTCTACAACTGAAAGCGAATACATAGCAATGTCCACCGCAACGCGGGAAGTCTTACCAATAATGGAACTGGCCCAGGAGATGTCTCGAGAAGGTTGTGGAATTTTGGACTCAGCTCCGACTCTGTATTGTTGCATCTTTGAAGACAACAGTGGTGCAGTTGAGATGGCTAAAAGCGCCAAATCACCCAAAATGCGACCAAGGACAAAGCACATCAATACTAAGTATCACCACTTTCAAGATAAAGTGATGGGTGGAACCTTGGAAATAAAAGCTATATCTACAACTGAAATTTTGGCTGACATTCTCACAAAAATCACTAGTGAGACTATCCATAATAAAATGAGAAAACAAGTCATGGGATGGTAGATCCGGCAAAGTCGCGAGGGGGAGTAAAGGTATTATTAGGATATTGGAGTACCCAGCGTACTGAAATCCGCAAACTCTTGCCAGCCTACTAAAGTAAGGTACCAAGAATACTGGAGAATATCGTAAGTACATGTAGAAACAAAAGGTGAAACTGGGGAGAGATTCAAGAAATCAACAAACGCAAAGGTTCACAGAACCTAGGCCCAAAACTTCAAGTTTCGGTCACAAGCGAATGACACTAAACTTCAAGTTAAAGTCAAAAGAGAAGTTGCTCACAAAATTCCCTCAATTGTCAATGTATCTCATGATGCAAAGGGTAACTTCAATATTCTTGTTGTGTTACAAACACCAAATTAGTTAGACCTGTGCTCAAGAAGCTTCAAAAGGTAACAAGGATCCAAGACCACTTTTACATGAAATTGCACGGCAAGTTCATATTCTACACAATTTGTACAAGGCTTCAGAGCCTACATTTATGATAGATTAATCATAATTTTCATTTTATCTCTGGATTTTTGGACTGTAGCCCACTTTGTTGCTCACGCGCAGCAATTTAAATTTATTGCCTCTTTCAATTTGATTGCCAATACTGCATTAAGATCGCACTCGTAAATATGGATATTCCTAAATTTGTTGATGGCTCTATTGTCATTTCTTTTGGGTATGCATATATTGTTGCATTTCTGCCATCGTTGTATGCTTTGACCGCTTTGAAGGATCAGGTTACCAAGGCGCCAGTGAGCAGTTCCGATTGTCCTTTGTTTTTGATATGTTGCTAAGTCCATTGCGACTTGATCTTGATTTTTAATATAAGTTACCTCAATGCATGACTTGAAGTGGCCTAAGTGAAGACCGGAAGGGGATGTTGTTGTGGATTCTCTCCAATGCTTAAATCTATGATTCCACTCATCTAACTCTATAGTATCCGGGTTGGCTTCAATTGAAATCTTGTTCAGTTCCCTCTCGAAGTTGCCTTAATTCCAAATCTTGAGGTATCTTAATACCACTAAATTGGTGAATAGTGATCATATCTTGATATTCTTTGCTAGAGAGAATGCATCCTGAGGCTTGAGAGAAGTGAGTGATGTTTTGGTCCCTAAATCTCTGTGCCACTTCATCGGGGTCTCTAATAACTGTTGGCCCGCCTTCAACTTGAACTACAATGTGAGGATCTTTGTACTTCTTGTGTTTTCCAGTGACTTCCTTGAGCTTATTATATATCTGCTTCTCATATACCTGGTGAATTTGTTGTTTCAGCTTAGTCTTTAGATGCTTAGGTCCTGGATCATTGCTTGTGCGTAGCTCAGAAACTTGATTGCTAAGTTGTGTTACCCACCATTTGGATTGCTCTTTTGTCAATTTTTGTAATGTTCATTCGGATTGCTGTGTCATCACCAGATTTCCGAAGTGACTGCTGTTTATATCTCAAAGCAATATATTCCCTATTGCATTGTATGGTAGCTAGATTCCATTTGTGTGGGCCACGCTTCTTAACTGATGTCTCTGCTTCAAGGCTTATCCGGGTAAGGTGTTGATCCACTTGTTCGATGCTATGGAGTAATGCAATGTCAGGTGAACACTGTTGGGCCTGTAGTACTTTTATTCTGTCTTCTAAATCTGATAATAAAGCTTCAATCTTGTATTTTTGCATTAGTTTAAACTTCCTCTCAATGTATAAAATAACATTTTCGGGATCTTTGGAGTATAATCTGCGACGTTTAGGTTCCTGAGGTGGTTTTAAGGAGCTTTGAAGATCCTTTATGTCAACCTGGATGAAACTTGGGCGATGATTGCTGTAATAATCTGATGGATACTTGTCATAATGCAGTTGTGTAACTGCTTCACTGACTTTATGTGAAGCAAACGCATGATCAAGACACTTAGTTCCATATCTATAGGAGACTATCCCTGTTGTATCATTAATTCTAAACGGGTGACATTTGTCTTGCAGCTCTTTTAGTATCCCAGATGAGGTGATGTGTGCATTGAAATCTCCTGCAATGAGAATCTCTAACCCTTCATTCTGAAGATTTTGCACCAACTCTATCAGATCAATTGAGAAGGCTTGACAAGGTGTGATGTCTCTGTCTTCATTTGTGAGCATAGCAACTTTTTGAGCATGAATTGATGTGAAACCAGGACAAGATGTCTGTACTGTTTGCTATATAGATAGGATTGCCATTTGAATCCCTTGCAGTTGATACACATTCCCTGCCCAGCATCCCATATGATCTATGATTTTCCGTGTAATCAAATGCCGGATCTCGTTGTTGGTGATGCAAAAAGTTTCACCAGGTTTCTTCTCAGATTCAAATGTCCACTTGGTTTCTGCTGTGACAATGTGTTGTTTATATTTGCGGAGGTATTGTTAAGTTGCTTGAAATTGTTGAGTTCTTGTTGGCCTGTTAGTTTCTTGCCCCAAAAATATGTCAATGTTCCTCTCATTAATGACTTGAACAATCCGTGTCATCTTTCCATATTGTTTATTGAGTCCATCAATGTTGTTGCATAAGATGGAAATAAAATGTGTTGAGACATTCTCTTGACAATCATAGTTTTGGGATGTAACCTGAACATTTCTTATGATCTGATTTCCTGGAGTGCGAGGTGAACTGTGTTGTGTGGGGCTATCTTCAGGTCTTGGTATTGGTGTTGCGTATTGTAGCCTTGAACGCTGTTCCTGCAGGGCAACAGGTTGTGCCATTGATGATTGTAATCTGTCAAGTTTTTCGTGTGCTTCTTGTAGGATATGGATGATTCTTTTCTTATGTTGATCTTCAGATTCGCTTTGGTATGCCAAACAATGTTCTGAATCTTGTGACTTGACCATTTTACTTGGGGAAATGATATGGGAAAAGGTGTTCTGTTTTATTGTTAGAAGTGAGGGTGGAGATAATGTGTCCAATTTCTTGATGAGTGAATATGGAATTGTGTATGAATGATGTGTTTGAGGTGAGGGTGATGGTGGAAGTGAGGGTGCTGTCAAGATGTCTTTGGTGGTGTTACGTAGGCCTCGGAGTCTTTTTTGAATTCAAGGAGCTGTCTTCCTTTGGCTTTTTGTCCACATCAGCAGCCTTGAGTAATGCTTCAAGCATAGTGTGAATCTGAACTACTTTTTGAATGTAGATTTTTAGTTCTTTTTGATAATTGTTGAGTGTTTAATTCAAGAAGATCATCATCTCTATCAAGCAACACGGGCGTGGAAACTTCTGATGTAGACATGCTAGATTGCATATTGGTGTTAGAAGTTGTTTCACTTCTAGTTTCAACTTCTTCAGCTTCAAAGGACATGATGGTCTCAAAGCTTGTACTGAAAAAGGACGTATCACCTGTGGAATAATCATCCTGCATTACATGAGTGATCTCTGGAAGTGTTTCAAACACTCTGATGTCATCTGGGTCAAGGTCTTGAGTCCATTGGGTCAAGGCAACTTTCAACTGTTCTCTTTTTTTGTGGACTAACACTTTTGTTTGTTTTTGAAGCAGATTGTAGATGACATGCTCAGTCTGGAGGTCAGTTTTGATTCTATCCTCCAACTTAAATTGTGCTCCTTCGGACATGTACTTGATGACTATCGTCCAGATATTCGTACTTTTGTCCCTGACGTAGTTAATAGCTTTCTGATAAGCTATTTCGTTGATTCTGCGCATTTGGAAAGGTATAAAATTACCTGGACTTGTGTTTTCTTTCAAAATTTCGGTCATCAATCGAGTATCATTGGTTTTGACCTCGATTCCATATACTCTGGCCTTAATGATGACTCCATTATTGTTGTATGCAACTGACATTGATCTGAGTCTAAAGGGAGGTGTTTTTTGTTTCTTAACTGGCTGCTAAAGTTGTTTCATGATCACCTTTGTGGCATACTCGGGTGACATGACGGAGCGTACAACATTGGTGAAAAAGCCTAGGGTTCTCTGATGGAATTCATCCTCATTCTTCATGTGTTTATTCATTCTGATTTTGTTCTGCTTAAAATAATCCATAATTTTTGCATCTTTCTTCAAAAAAATTGTCATCATTGGCACCGCGAATTCGATGGAGAATTGTCAACTTCTTTTCACGTGCTCCGTTGTAATGTGTTTCTGTATCAATGACGTTAAAATGGTTGTTGTGTATTGCAGGATCACACAGCGCAGGAATGACCGACTCTTTGAGAAGCTGACCTTTGTTGTTAATGACTTTGATCTCAGTATCCTGAATATTTGCAAGCAACTGCAACAAAAAGACATGCTTAAGATGATCCTGCTTCCCTTCTTCTCCAAAATATTCAACTTTCATGATAAACTCATTTTCTCTCTTCAATCGCTTTGGGGAATGCAAAATCGGCGGAGTAGAAGTGGACAAATCATCATCGGCGAAACTCATGGTAAAAACGCAAAAAATCATAAATGGAAGACGGACAGACTGAAACTCCAACAGCATTTTCATGCTGACAATATACATGTTGACCCTGGGATGATCAGTCCTAAGTCCTGTTCTTTACTCTCCACCTCAAGGTCATCCCTCTGAGCTGTGGATCTGTATTGCGCTACCCATTGTTGTTGAACCCGGGCAATATTTGCAACAATACAGCCCGTGTTGGATGCTACCGGTCAAGATATCAAGATCGGGCATTGCCAACACGTTGTCATCGTGACGAAACAATTTGATGCCAAGATCGCATCTCAACAAGGTCGTTCCTGCAGGTTAACCATAGAAATCAAATTGAACACTGCCGATGCTTGACTTTTCAAGCTGAAACTTGTGTCATATCCATGTCGAATAATCCGGTAAGCAATCGTCACATCGCAACAATATTGTCATTGTTAAATCCGGCTGGCGATTTTAAAATCACATAGAAAAGTGTTGATCAATATAAAAAAATGAAAACAATGCCACACAAATCAAGATGTCTGGTTGTATGCTCAGCATAGAGTCTGGGTCTGATAAACAGAATATAAGTTTTTGAGAAATTACAAGTGATGATCCATTCATCCTATCACACTCACATTTACAAAGGTCAACTAAAAGTTCAGAAATTAAAAGAGTGGTTTCTATAGATCATACCTTTCGGTTTAACAATCTAAATAACCAAAAGGTAAAGGTATCAACAGAAGTATCTTAATACCTCTGATCTTGAGTAGAACGAAATCCGGCATCATCCTTTTCAGGAGGCATGAGGTGTAACTTGCACCCGATAATATTCCCATCAGGATATGTGCTAGGTTATCAGCCAGATTTATTCCGTTCTCACTCGGATTCGACTTTCAGACATGGAAAAAACTAGTAAGAGATTCAATTGTTGAGGTACTTCTGGAGCACAATAGTTTGACTTTTCGGTTAACTATGTTATTAATGCTTGTATTATTTAACTGCTCAAGCTTTTTTGCAGTTGAAGTAGGATAGTGCAGTTGCATAATTTCGTGGAGCTTGAGTTCAAATTTTCGAGCATCATGACCACAAGGATTCACCATTTTTCGTTGGAAGCACTCGGGGATCATGACTCAATTGAACTCAAACTCAGTGTTTTGACTGAAAGTATTGTTGATTTTGTCGAGGCCTTGAAAGTTAATTCAACCTTGAAATCTCTGAAGGTCACCTGCAACATGGTTGACACAATGGATGGATCCGTTGCATCTGCAATCGCTGATGTACTGAGAGTAAATTCCGTGTTAGCTTCTTTGGACCTTGGCAGTAATGGCATAAACCTTGTTGGAACAGAGGCAATTGCCAATGCGTTGAAGATCAATGCTTCTTTAACATCTTTGAATCTTTGTCATAATTTGTTTTGGCAAGAGGGTGCGAAGGCCATCGCTGATTCTCTGAAAGTCAATTCTTCCTTATTATCTTTGAATCTTTTCGATAATTCAATTAAAGATGGGGGAGCGATGGCAATCGCAGATGCATTGAAAATCAATTCTACCTTGACATCTTTGAATCTAAGCGGTAATTTTCTTGGGCAAGAGGGTGCGATGGCACTCGCAGATGCATTGAAAGTCAATTCTTCCCTAACATCTTTGGATCTTAGCCATAATTTAATTCAAGAAGGGGGAGCGATGGCAATCGCAGATGCATTGAAAGTCAATTCTACCATGACATCTTTGAATCTTCGAGTTAATTCAATTGAAGAAGGGGGAGAGATTGCAATCGCAGCTGCATTGAAAGTCAATTCTACCTTGAAATCTTTGAACCTTGAAAGGTGCTTCATAAAAATGGCGGGAGCAAGAGCAATCGCTGATGCATTGAAAGTCAATTCTTCCTTGGCATCTTTAGATCTTCAATGGAACAAGATCGAAAACGCTGGAGCAGTGGCACTCGCTGATTCACTGAAGGTCAATTTTACCTTGACATCTTTGAGTCTTGAAAAGACCTACATCGATATAGCGGGAGCAGTGGCAATTGCTGATGCTCTGAAGGTCAATACAACCTTGACATCCTTGAATCTTAAAAAGAATTCAATTTCATACAAGGGCGCGTGGGCAATCGCAGAAGCAATGAAATTCAATGCTTCCTTATTATCTTTGAATCTTCATAGGAATTCAATTGAAGATGAAGGCGCAAGGGTAATTGCTGAAGCTCTAAAGGTCAATTCAACCTTGACATCTTTGAATCTTCGAAGTAATTGGATTTGTCATGTGGGAGCTATGGTAATTGCTGATGCGTTGCAAAACAATACTACCTTGATATCATTGGATCTTAGTGAAAATAACATTCCACAAGAGGGAGCATCAAGCATTGCCAAAGCATTAACATACAATCCTACCCTCATACATTTGGAGGTAAATTTCAAACATAACCATTGCTTGTATGACAAATTCAAGACCACATTTCACCATCTACAAGGCATACTAAATATTCTCATTGGTAAGGATGGTGCTAAAGTACTAGGGATAGCATTCCAGATAAAATCTCGGAGTATAGTATTGGTTATATCCTGAATATTTGAATATTTAACTTTTCAACCAATTTTGCAGTTTGAATTTGTTTCTGTTGGATCGAGTGTATTTAATTACCCATTTTCTCAATTTCGTGAACAGTTTGTGTTCAAACTTTCGAGCATCATGACCACAAGGATTCAGCATTTTTTGTTGGAAGCACTTGGGGACCATGACTCCATAGAACTCAAACTCAGTGTTCTGACTGAAAGTATTGTTGATTTTGTTGATGCGTTGAAAATGAATTCAACCTTGAAATCTCTGAAGGTCATTCATCGAGATAATCACAGAATGGATGGATCAGTTGCATCTGCAATTACTGATGTACTGAGAGTAAATTCAGCATTAGCATCTTTAAATCTTCATGATAACCAAATGCACCAAGTTGGACTACAGGCAATTGCAGATGCGATGAAGATCAATGCTTCTTCATCTTTGAATCTTAGTGATTATTTTCTTTGGCAAAGCGGTGCAAAGGCCATCGCTGATTCTATGAAAGCCAATCTTCTGATTTCTCCTCACTGAAGCCTTCTTTGGAATCTGTACTAATTGCTTGGCCTTTGCTAGGAAATTCTCCCTCCAGATGGACAATTCTTCTTTTCTTCCAAAGAAACTCAGAACTCTAATAGTGATTAAATCAGGCATCTTGAACAGAGTGTTAAGGGAACAATAAATTTATTCAGAAACAACAATTAGTACAAAAGAAGAGGATTCCTTATGTGCACTTTGAGTTTAAAAATGTTAAAGAGCCTCTTCACATAAGTAAGTACCCAGCTTTTTGTTTTTTAATTGTCCTTTTCAATTAAATTCCTTCACAATGTTGGCTGCTTCTGTTTTTCTATTCAGAAAGTTTGACCGCTTGAACCCATTGAATTGATCAATATTTGCGTTAGCCCATTGTATGTTTTTAAGCATTACTCGTAGTTGGGGCTTACTTTGCTCCGCAGAGTTTGCAATTTTTCAAAAGAGAATGCATCATTGAATTTTCACATTTCCAGCAATAAGTATGACAAAGTTGTTTATGATTGTAAGTTGTGAACCTATAGGTTACAGGTAATACAATTTGATGTACGACACAATTTAAGTTGTACAACTTGACCTAACATGTCAATGGTATGTACAGTTGCATTTAACATCACAGAACTTATTGTAAAATATACCATTGATTTCGCATTGGCATTAGGAAAGTTTAAAGGTTATAATTTAATTTTTCCTTGTTAAATCAATATATTTGTTTTGCTAACTTTCTAAAATGTACTCTTTACTTGTTTTACACTTTAAAAAATGAGACAAATGAAGGATTAATAGAATAAGAATCATCCCAAGCTTACAACAATATAATTGATCTGTATGATTAATGCCTTAACCAGTTATATTTAGATTTAAGGTAAAGAAGCACAAAGATCTTTTACTCAATTTATTTGAGAATCGTAATTTATTTTTTATTGCTTTGAAGGAATTTCATTTAATTGAAAATTAGAATTGCAATAACAAAAGACATTTATTTCACATTTCCTCTATCCCACTGAATAGTAATGTAGTGTCAGAACTTTGATGCCAACACAGTATTCTTGTAAAAATGACACATAGTCAATAATTCCTCTATCAAACTAAATTCAGTAGCAGTGTAGTGTCACAGCTCTTACCATTGTCAGAAATTTCAAGAATGCAAGGCTTACAAATTATTGTCATTAAGACTATTATTTAGTAATATTTTTGATACTCAGCGTAGTGTCAGACCGTTTATCATTGTTAGTAGTATTTCAGATGGTAGTTGTTGAATTTTATCCTCATCAAGAGAGATATCACAAAATTTTGGTAAATGCTGTAGTGTGTTTTATCGATACTGTATTATTGGTGGATACGTTGTATGTTAATTCTGTTGGGCTCTGATGAATTGCACTGACTGTATTCTTTTTACTAGGTTGGTTCTGAAACTCCATTTCTGTTTTGCCTCACCATGTCCTCCTGCATACATTGACAATCATGTCACTACTTGTTTCACGACTTGATGCAAGTGGTTCACTTGATCTTTCAAAATTTCATTGAAGACAATAATGTCTTGTTTTGTTTTCCGAACCATGCATATGCCTCTGATGTATGAGGAAATTCTCTTAGGTGGTTGGACCTTTGAAAGCCCTAAGCAGAACATTTCATAGGAGTAAACATTTATGCTAATGCAGAGACATTCATCAAGGCAAACAAGTCTCCACAATGGGCTAAAAAGATTTAGAGCTAATCAATTTAAAGTTTTTCTCTTTGCAACAACTTCTTGCTTCTAAAAGGTGTTATGCTTGATGTCATTGACAACCAGTGAAATCTTTAGTGATTACGAATCCAGTCGTATGACAATTCAATCTTTCCTTTTGATAGAGTTTTCTTCTTCCCATTCGTTTCCCCCTTGAAAGCTACCTTGACGTGCCTTGTTAATACTGTATACACTTCTTATTATCATTTTTTTGACGCCAAAGTGAAACATTTCTTGAAGTTTCATCATTTTATAGGTCGGATATCATGTTGACAATCTTAGACCAGATTTATGATTTAACGTTCAAGAGTCAACAAGTAATTACATCTCAAAGCAGCTCGCCTTGATGTATCTAAGTCTTTCCAAAAATAAAAATTTGAATTCATGGTGTAGCAGCAATTTCCGAAGGAATGAGAGTAAATTCTAGCTTGCTGTCGCTTTAATCTATCTTCTATCGTCTTCTGATTTCTCCTCACTGATGTCTTTGGGATCTGTACTTAATGGCTTGGCCTTGCCTAGGAATTTCTCCCTTTGATGTAGATGCCTAAATCAAATATTTTGAACTTTTGTTCCTGTTAAGTCCATAGACACGGATCACATGTTTTGGTTCTTTGCAGCATTAACTATGCTTGTATAAGTTCCCAGCTTTTTGTTTTTGAATTGTCCCTCTCCATTAAATTCTTTCACAATGTTGGCTGTTTCCGTTTTTCTATTCATGAAATATGACCACTTGAACCCATTGAATTGATCAATATTTGTGTTAGCCTGAATGCTTTTTAAGCATCATATATCAATACAACATGTTTATAATTTATTCCCTGTAGTTTTTGTGAAGTATTTTCTTCTTATCTTCAGTAGACAGTCCTCAAATTCGATAAAATGGAAGAAGGAAAAGAACAGCAACAAGAGGGATATTCCCTTAAATGTTGTAGTTGCCAAAACTAAATCCCTTACACATTCTTGAATATACTAAGAAAACCGAAACAAAAATAAACTAAAAATATTTATTGTGAGGCATATCTTCAATGTTTTGGTTCTCTGCATCAGTCATTTGTCTATTTTTCATTTGCCTGCCACTGCATTTGTACAAACTTTCCATTCAATTTTTTATTTTTCCTCTCTAGGCATTACATAGCACTTATGCCCAATTCACCGCAACTATAGCATTATTTTATTTTGTCTGTAGAATTGGCCTTGTCTTGCTGTCAAAGCTTCTCTTTTCCAATCAATTGCTCCTTTCTACTTTTTTGCAATCAAATTGCATGTCAGTAAGGTATGGTGAATGCCAACATTCACCCTGACCACTGATCCACAAATTGTGGCACAATTGAATCTTCTTTATCAATATCTAATGGACGTTTCCCTCATACTTGAATGCAAACTGTTTTTCAAGTGGTGCACATTTTTCAATATCCTGTTTTGCTTTTCCTTCTTTACATTATTGGATGAAAAGTTCCTAGAGCTTGCCTACGCAGTTACCAACATTCTTGTCATTGACAACTTCTTCCTAGGAAATGTTTTTCCAACACAAAAGATTATATTCCTCTCTTGATGGAAAAGGTCCATGAATGCAACATCTTTCCAAATTGTTACCTTTCAATGTTTGCCAAATTTTGTTTTGAACGATTGTCTAGTCTTTCGTAAGTAAGGACATGCCCTCGCGATCTTCACTGTCTTCACTCGGATTATGCTCAACACTGAAACTAATTGTTGAGTTACTTCTAAAGCATAATAGTTTGACGTTTCGTTGAAGTGTGTCATTGATGCGCCGTTCTATCCGGTCAATATGGAACATTCCATTCCCGATTATTTAACTGCTCAATCTTTTTTGCAGTTGAAGTTTGTCTTGTCTTTATAAGATAGTGCTGTTTGTATGGAGAGTAGCTAGGTACCTACCTGTATACTTTCTAAATTTCGTGGACAGTTTGTGTACAAAGTTTCATCATGACCGAAAGGACTCATCCTTTTTCGTTGGAAGCACTCGAGGATCATGAATCCATTGAACTCAAACTCAGTGTTTTAAAAGAAAGTATTGTTGATTTTGTCGATGCGTTGAAAGTGAATTCAACCTTGAAATCGCTGAAGGTCACCTGCAACATGGTTGACAGAATGGATGGATCAGTTGCATCTGCAATCGCTGATGTACTGAGAGTAAATTCAGCGTTAGCTTCTTTGGATCTTGGCCATAATGACATGTACCAAGATGGAATAGAAGCAATTGCCGATGCGCTGAAGATCAATGCTTCTTTAGCATCTTTGAATCTTTGCGGTAATTTTCTTCGGCAGGGGGGAGCGATTGCAATCGCAGATGCATTGAAAGTCAATTTTTCCTTATTATCTTTGAATCTTCGCGATAATTCAATTAAAGAGGGGGGAGCGATGGCAATTGCAGATGCAATGAAAGTCAATTCTTCCTTGACATCTTTGAATCTTGTCGGTAATTCAATTGAAGATGTAGGAGCGATTGCAATCGCTGATTCTCTGAAAGTCAATTCTTCCTTGACATCATTGAATCTCTGCGTTAATTCAATTCAAGAAGGGGGAGCGATGGCAATGGCTGACGCTCTAAAAGTCAATACAACCTTGACATCTTTGAATCTTAGCAGTAATTCAATTAAACAAAAGGGAGCAATGGCAATCTCTGATGCGTTGAAGTTCAATGCTTCCTTGACATCTTTGAATCTTGGCACTAATTCAATTCAAGAAGGGGGAACGATGGCAATCGCAGACGCTCTGAAGGTCAATACAACCTTGACATCTTTGAAACTTGAAAGGAGCGTCATGAAAATAGCGGGAGCAGTGGCGATTGCTGATGCGCTGAAGGTCAATACAACCTTGACATTTTTGAATCTTGAAAGAAACGAAATCGATATAGCGGGAGCGATGGCAATCGCAGATGCATTGAAAATCAATTCTTCTTTGACATCTTTGAATCTTGGCATTAATTTAATTCAAGAAGGGGGAGCGATTGCAATCGCAGATGCATTGAAAGTCAATGCTTCCTTATTGTCTTTGAATCTTTGCGATAATTCAATCACGGAAGGCGGAGCAATGGCAATTGCAGATGCAATAAAAGTCAATTCTACCTTGACATCTTTGAATCTTGAAAATAGTTCAATTCAAGAATGGGGAGTTATGGCAATTGCAGATGCGTTGAAACTCAATTCTTCCTTATTATCTTTGAATCTTGGATATAATTGGATTCATGCTAAGGGCGCAATGGCAATCTCTGAAGCTCTAACAGGCAATACAACCTTGACATCTTTGAATCTTAGAAATAGTTGGATTCCTAATGAGGGAGCAATGGCAATTGCTGATGCGTTGCAAGAGAATACTACGTTGACATCGTTGAATCTTAGTGAAAATGACATTCAACAAGAGGGAGCATCATACATTGCTAAAACATTAACATACAATCCTACTCTTATGCACTTGAGGGTCAATTACGATCATAACCACAGCTTGGATTACAAATTCAAGATCACATTTCAAAATCTACACAGCTTACTAAACATTCTCATTGGTGAAGATGGTGCTCAAGTACTAGGGTTAGCATTCCAGATAAAATCTTGGAATATAAGATTGGTTTAACAACATATTTCCTAAGGGTGTATCATTCTAAGTGATGAGTGCAATGACATGGTTGTTACTGCAATGACGTAGTTGTTACACTGTCATATCTCTTAACAAAAGACATTTTTTTCACATTTCCTATATCCACCTGAATTCAGTAGTAATGTATTGTCAGAACTTTTACCATGATTAGAAGTATATCATGAAGGTAAACCTTTTCACTTTATTGTCAGAATGCTGCATAAGGTTTGAACCTTTGCATTTCCTATCGTGCTTTGATGAAATATTTTGACTTTATTCTTTTTCTTGAGATGACTCTGAAATTTCATTTTTGTTTGGTTTCCAAGGCAACCATGTTCTCCTTCTCAAATTCAATCTTTAGCCCTCTTCCCTTTTTACTTTTTTTTCCAGAATGATTCATCACCTTCCTGGTTTTAATTTCAGTCAAGCATTACATCATGGCTTGCCAGCATGAATTCTTAAAAATATCTTGAAAGTCATGCGCGTACTTGCAAGATGTTGCTACTGAACTTATGAAAGTAAATAAATGCAACATCAAACTAAGTTATGCTTCTCGAAAAGATGAATAACCGAAAAAAATAGTGTGAAATAGCCTGTTTTCATATGTTGTCATTGAAATTTACTGTGTTATAACTTTCCACTGCCACATTTCATCAGATTCACCGTTGGCTGAACGCGTTTTGACCTAGTTTTCTGGATGGAAAAATAATCCGGTTTTCCTAATTATTATCCCCATCTAGTGATTCTCCTATTTTAATCCATTTTGTACCAATGTAACAGAATTACTTTCTAGCTGTACTCATTGAAACTTCCCTTACTCAGAGTATATTGTGAATACATCTGCTTCTTTATTCTTTGAGTTTCTAATTATTATTACATGATGATGTTATATATCATATTGATACGCTCTTTCACTGGTACACCTATTCTTTGCAAAAATAGTTGCTCTAATGTTGGTAATTCAAACTTTTATATTTTTTGCAACTTGATCTCTAAAGAATCTGTCAAATGCACAATAGCTTTTTGTCTCTGCTAAAAAAAGCTTCCAATACAGCAACATATTCAGCTTCTGTGCTTGAAATTCTTAGATTGCTGTACTTCTTTAATTCCCACGATATTACTACCTTGATTACAAACATATCAATCAGGTAACACTTTTCCTTGTACTACGGAAATGCACCATCAGTGTAGTCTTCTATTCTCGAAGATTCATTGATCAGTGGTGGGCACAAATGTTACCAACCTTGCTAGAGATTTAACGTATTTTACAGTTCCCACTTATTGAGAGTTCCTTGAAACTATACAACCTTGATTCATTGAACTCAAACTCAGTGTTTTAAAAGAAAGTATTGTTGATGTTGTCAATGCGTTGAAAGTGAAATCAACGTTGAAATCTCTGAAGGTCATTTGTGACAAGTTTGATACAATGGATGGATCAGTTGCATCTGCAATCGCTGATGTACTGAGAGTAAATTCAGCGTTAGCATCTTTGGATCTTGGCTATAACCGCATGTACCAAGTTGGAACAGTGGTAATTGCCGATGCGTTGAAGACCAATTCTTCTTTAACATCTTTTCATCTTTGCTGTAATTTTCTTCGGCAAGAGGGTGCGATGGCATTCATGACTTTCAATACATCTGCGATTGCAATCGCTCCCTCTTCTTGACTTAAATTACTGTAAAGATTCAAAGATGTCAAGCAAGACTTGATTTTCAATGCATCTGCGATTGCCATCGCACCCTCTTCTTCAATTCAATTCCCGGCAAGGTCTAAAAATTTTAAGGTTGTACATCTGCAATCTTGTAACGAGGACACATAGTTCATAATTTATCCATCAAACTGAATTCAGTGACAGTGCAGTGTCACAACTTTTACCATTGTTAGAAATTTCAAGATTGCAAGGTTTACAAATTATTGTCATTAAGACTATTATGTAGTAATATTTTTTAATACTCAGCGTAGTGTCAGACCGTGTTGGAGTGTATCCCTCATATTCTTAACCCAAATCTGGTTAAAATTTTGTTTTAATGTATTTGCAACAATTGGTAATTCTAAATGTGAGAACTGTGATGAGAACCTATATTTTTAAGTGATAGTTTAAAAGGATTATTTTAGTAATTACAATTTAAGTGCGAAGAGGTATTTCAACACTTTTAAACATGAGATTATAGAGTAAAACCTCTTCTTTTGAAGTATAGTCATTAGTAAGTCAGGCTGACTAATAATTTTAAAAATTTGCTTAACTGATTTGCCTTGTGATGACGAATTTTAGTGCTATTTGGGTTCTTAATTTCTCAGGAAGAAAGGACGAGTGGCCGAGTTGGAGTGAAAAGTTCCTAGCAAAGGCTAAACACTCTGGGATAAAGGATGTACTGTTGGAAAGGTAGAAATCCCTACAAGTTTGGAAGTGATTGATGAGAAGGCAGAAGAAGGAAAGAGATTGATGCGCATTACTGTCCTAAATGAGATTGCCTTCACAGAGTTAATTCTTTCAATTGATGTGAACCATAATAACGGAAAGATTACCTTTGGAATTGTAAAGTATTGTAAGTCAAAGAAGTTTGAAGATGGTAACGCAGCTCTAGCTTGGGAAAAGTTGAAGAAGAAGTATGATCCCGTTTTCGCCCCCTCACTAGAAAGAATGTTTAGAGAATCTAGGCTAGAATGAAGATCCAGAGATATGGATAAACAATCTAGAAGATCAACGCATCATTCAAATATGACTGATGATCAGTTTGTTGATCAAGTCCTGAACAGTTTAACAAGCGACTACAAGCTACAGATGCTTCTTTTTGGAAAAAGCAGATTGTATGTAAAGATAATCCATTATCTATTTTGAAGATTTAAAAGAAGAGCTTAATCTACAATTTTTACACGGGGCAAAACGATAGCTTGGGCAAGGAATTACCTCGCAATTCAAAGGGAATTGCAGGAATTGTTGCAATCTTGGCCATAAGGCAGCGCAATAGAAATCAAGGCAAGTTAAAGATAAAAAAATTGGATGTTATCAAACTGAATTCAGTAAGTGTGTAGTGTCAGAACTTTTACTATTGTTAGAAATTCAAGAATGCAAGGTTTACAAATTATTGTCGTTAAGACTAATATGTAGTATTATTTTTCAATACTCAGCATAGTGTCAGATCGTTTATCATTGTTAATAGTATTTCAGATGGTAGTTGTTGAATTTTATTCTAATCAAGAGAGAAATCACAAATCTTGGTAAATACTGTTGTGTGTTTTATCGATATTGTTTTATTGATTGAAATGTTGTATTTTAATTCTGTTGGGCTCAAAACCAGCAAAATGATGGAGTTATTGTTAAGTTAAAGCAATGATATGCAACTTAACGAGTCAAAGTGTAAAAGTAGAATTAAAGCAGATGCTAGTTTTGAAATTAGGATATTGTAAATTCTGCTTCATTTGGTAAGAATGCTTCTTCTACGATCGTGGATTTATGTTGTTCATTTCAACGGTTAGGGTAAAAACGCTAATCCTAACTCACTGACTGTATTCTTATTACAAGATTGGTTCTGAAACTCCATTTCTGTTTAGCGTCCAAGGCAACCATGTCCTCCTGCTTACTTTGACAATTATGTCATTTCTTGTTTCACTATTTGATGCAAAAAATTCACTTGGTCTTTCAAAATTTCATTGAAGACAGAAATGTCTTGTTTGCTTTCCGAACCATACATATGCCTCTGATGTACGAGAAAATTCTCTTCGCTAGTTGCATTTATAAAAGTCCTAAGCAGGTTATTTAATTGGTGTAAAGTTATGTTCATGTAGTTAAATAGTTTTAGAGCTAATCAATATAAATTTTCTCATTGCAACAATGTCATGATTATAATTAATTATTTAACTTCTAAACAAAAATCTGATTTGATGCTGTTGTATAAACGTTTTTCTGTTTCTCTAGGGACTATCCATTCGTTCTTTTCTAGGAGGAAAAACCAATGGATGAAACGGTGATTTTGATGTCGAATTTTGTGACAAAACTCCACGAATTCATGTTACAAACCTTTTCGTCTGGCCTTTTGTCTTCGAAGTAATTTAAGGAAGACAATTTGCTTTACTATTGTTCTAGTACAGCCTGTGTCTAGTAGACATTTTTATATACTAAATCATCAACACTACTACTCTTAATTGCTATGGCAAATTCTTATGATAAAGCTGTAGTTTCAGTAGTGTGAGTTTAATGGTTACATACCTCACTCTCCCCAATTCCTGCATTTCAGGCATCACATTTACAATGTTACTGGCACGCAAAAGATCCAACATTTCTGGTTCAACCATGATGTTCTCCTGCGAATTTTTAGTCTTAGAACTCTGTTGGTACTTTAGTTAGTTTCTTTGTTGAACTTCCTTTTTTGTCCTAACTTGAAATAACAGTTATCTGCAACATAACAATCATATTACAAAATTTGCATCGAACCTTTCATTTTGCCACGCAACGACGATTTGTGTTTCGAATAATTTTTCTTATTGAATTTTCTTACCTGCATAAGTAATTGTTTTGTCATGAGGGGGCTTAGCTGCCTTTTTGTTACCCCTTGCAAGTGCACTTATGACAAGTAGACAATGGAAATAGGTACACACTTCTGCATTGGATTTGCTTTTGCCAGCCCACTTACAGTCGGATGTTGCAATGATTCTGTGAATGTAAATAGGGAGACTATTATAAACTATTTTCCTAATGTCGTCAAAGTCAAACGTGTTGCTTGTTCCAGGTAAGTATTGTAAATACCTATTGAACTGTTGGATTCTACTTAGGAGTGTCGTAGACATGTGACCACTTTATAGACCTATGTGACATTTCATAAATATTTTTCTGCGCAGGATATGCAGTTGAACTACAATCATTAAGAGCAAAAGAGCATAGGACCTCTTGAAACAATTCCTTGTTCCAGACGTGGCCATCTGATAGCTGTTCTAGGACATTATGCCAGTTACTTAGACTAGACGGCTAGTACCCGTTCATTTTATACTTCTTAGGCGTGCTTGTCTTATATATTTGTCAAGCATAGCCCTAAATTTACGATAGTCTTCTACTGTATGTCCAGCCCACGGAATGTAGGACTTTTCATACGTGGCAGAAGTCAACACTGGAGGATCTCTACGAAGTTTTACCTTAACCATTTTGGATTTGGTATCGCCTGTGTCAGACTCTGGATAAAGCGAAATTGGCGCTTTCCAACGCAGATTTCTGTCACTTGAACCTCAAAACCTGTTGGTTTGCATGGAATTGCTTTAGAAAACATTGTTTGATAAAGAGGTTTTATTTTAGGCTATTTAATTGCGCACAGGGAGGGGTTAAGTGAATTCACTATGCACTATGCACTATGCACTATGCACTATGCACTATGCACTATGCACTATGCACTATGCACTATGCACTATGCACTATGCACTATGCACTATGCACTATGCACATGTGTTGACAAAAGTAAGTTAACAAAACAGTAAAAATAATGAGCTACTATTTGTATGCAACTAATTTAGTCTTGGATCTTGATCGACCTATCCATGGTCACTAATTTAATAGCAATCGTACAGTAACGGTTACTACACTACCGGTCATGGGATGCTCCAAGACAATGGTGTATCCGACCTTGAATTTGATTGTCCAGGAGGCTGAGTGGTTGCATCTCCATATAAATCCTTAATTTCATGCAGATGAATATTCTCACCACGACTAGATTCAGGAATTTGGTTTGTAGCATTTTCAGCAGCTGCTATATAATCCAATAGCTTATCTTTCATCTGCTGTATATCTGGCTTTGAATTTACAACCTTGTAGTCTTGTAGTCAAGATTATACCTATACTCATGAGAATGCAAATCCACCACTATAGCATCTAATAGTAACCAATTTGATACATTTGTTTGATTCATGGTGATACTAACAACAACGTCTTCATTGTTTCAACCAAACATCTGGCTACTTCCCAGTCTTCTTGGGATGGTAATCTCTTGCGCAATTCAGGAGAAATACCTTTCCTTCTGGCCAAATACTTGATTGATTCTTGATTTGAAACGAGGTGACGAAATGCATATATTGAGTATGCAAATCTTGTTTTCACAGGTGTCAACAATTTTTGACGGGGGGGGAGATGGCAGAACTCTTTCGCTTCTCTCAAAGAATTGCACCCTTTTTGACTTACGTTGTTCATGTAATGCACTTCTGCAATTTTATGTGCGTTTGTTCAATGGAGAGAATTCCTGTTTGTGCATCAATGAGTTCCTTCTTGCAGGCACTAGAGAGGGCATGTGCCAAGCAACTTTGCTCAAATATTGGCTTGCTTGGGTTGAAAATAGCATCATTTCTTACCATCTCATTCAAATAATCTTTGCATGTTTTCAAATTTCCCCCGCCATCTCATGTGCAGCTTATGACTTTACTTCTTAGATAAAATTTATCATTACATGATGCCACCGCTATTGAGAGACTTTGTCCATCTGCTCCCCCTTTTGAGTTGTTCTTTGGAATTTGAAGAATATTTGCCATTACCTATCAACCATTTTTTCATAATTGAATTCTGCTTAGTTGTAGACATAGCAATGCAGATGCTGCTTTACCTTTTTGAGCTGCTGTGCTTTTTCTCATCCAACAGTTCTTGCTCTTTTCTTTCCTCACAACACTTTTTGAAGGAGCATAGAATAAGGGAGTGTTTATGAAGTCAATGAGGTTTAATTGTTGATGTTACATTTGAGAGTTGTATTCATAATTTCCTTTACAATTCTTCAAAAATGAAGGCTGTTCGGAGAAGCATATCATGTAATAATACCAATGCATTTTACTGTCACTCTTTGCATTGATACCGCGTTTGAAAAATGCCCAAGCTAGTTGCTTTTTCTTTCTAGCTCTGTTTAAATCAGCAAAATTGTAACACACAGCCGCATGGTAAATATAGTATCTGAAGATGTCCAATCTTTTCCAATGTTGTGAATCCAATGCTCAAATTGTTCATCACTAGCTGATTCCCATTTCATATCTTGAAAAATTTCAAAATAGAAAAGCATATCATCTTTAATTTCTTTCAAAGCTTTGGCTTGATCATCTATTTCACATGTTAGAAATTCATCTACTTCTAGCAGTGCTAAACACGAAAAGAAACTGCTTACTTCAACATACAATGCAAAGATTTTGAAAACCCAAGGCCTTGAATCTATAATTGATTAGGATTTTCTTCTTCTTTCTATTTTTATTGGTAAGCAGCTCTTTTGGTTTTGGGAAATTTATTCCGCTGCGCTTGTCCTCATCATTGCCTCCATTTGATTGTGACGTTACTGACGAAAAACGCTTTATCTCCTACCAGTTTTTTGCCAATTTTCACAATCTGTACCAGTAATTTTACAAGGCATGGTACCAGGCACTTTACTGGATCGCCTGGTAACTGATTACTTGTACAGTAGATTCATTTCCTGGTAACTGGCAAGCTGGTACTTGAAGGTATAACACTTATTTGAGGGGAAATCCCCTCGTCCAGTCATTCCAAAATTACCTCAAATACCAACTAATTTAAAATAGCGCCAACAACATCAAAAAAGGAAATTGCGTTCAAGAGCGACTGGTTGAAGCTTTATGGGCTACAAATAACAGCTTGAGACGTCAATACGGCCGAAGCATTAAATGTCCAGTGTTGTTTTTGTGAATTTGACAGGGAGGAAGTGGATGATGACGATAGGCAAAGAAAAAACAAAGAATTTCAAGTTTTCAAGAAACCTTGGCATTCAGATAATATGAAGCGCCATGCTGAGAGCAGCACTCAGTGCATTATCTTGAATACAAGAAACTGAATAGACAAAGTAAACTGGATTACTTTAAGGAAATGGAAGAGTAGAGACCTCTTGCTGCACTGATACGTAATAATCCAGCATCATCAAGGGCTAAAGGGTTGATTGTCTTTAACATTTCCAGAGATTTTGTGAAAGTCATTAGCCATCAACTGCTATTAGATTATGATCCAGATGATTCTGCTGAAGATGATAATAGGACCACAGA
>CAAAJI010000094.1:169036-185008 GCA_900642245.1 Fragilaria radians | reverse complement strand
ATGATCCTTCTCCTCAAATCTTGTAAAGTTAAAAATCCGTTAGTTACTAAGCTATTTTTCACGACTGCCGATCACGAAACCCTACCGAACATTTTGCACGTGTTTTCCTTCCACAATAAAAATCCAATTCTCGACTCATAAAGCGTTACTTGAGAGATTGAGAAACAGTGTCTTTGTCATGTGATTGATCGATACTTCAGTGAAAGTAAAAAAGATTACAGAAAATGAAATGGATGAGCTCCTGGCAATAGAACATCATACCATGGAAACATCTTCAATCAGCTCTTTTACATCAACATGCATTTGGGGAAAACAATCCATGATCATGTGCATATGACCAAAAAGGAACTATGTTCGCCAAGCATAAGCAATGCACTTGATGAAATATTTCAGTAAAATTAAGTGACTAAGTTAGGATACCTACAAAGTCAGGTATATTCTTCAAACAAAATATAAGTGAGTTAATTGTATTGGATTCACTGATAACCCTTTTCTGCCCATAGGTTGCTTTCATTCTTTAAAGAGCCATTGGCAAAACATTATCGCAGACAATACCATAGGAAAATTTCATGCACACTTTGACTTGGCGATTGTCTGGCTACTTAGCTAGGTTTCATTAGCATTAGGATGTAACTTGAAATGCAACATAGCTATTCCAAGATTAAACTTTAACTAAGACTAAACTTTTGAGTTGATTATCTTTCTAGCTACAAGATCATTGAATCCTGAAATTACTTTGGTCTTATCAGAATGCACTTTCTTGATTATTTGACTTTCTTATGACTTATTTAAAGTCATGGCGAAAGCCCCTACAGAGGGATAAGTCAACGTTAATGGTGCTCATTGATCATCACTGCCATGAGTAAACGTATGGAATTTCTTCTTGTACTTTTGTCAACAGAAGCACACATACATGATTACAACCTAACACCAAAACAAACCCCGAGTCAGATTTAGAGACCATCATAATCACACTTACATTTAAGCATAATAATCTTATACTTGCATTTCATTTTATGAGTAAGGTTTTTTTAGAATATTCAAAATATCAGAAATCATATTATCTAGTTGAATCATTCATAAACGCTGCACACATGAAAGTAGGAAAACTTCGATCAAGATGAGGATATCCCCTTCGAGTTGGTGGTAAGGACACTAATGCTGAATCCAAAACAGAAGCAAAAAGAGTGATCTTTGAGGCATACTAATGGAGCAGGTAGGAACCCTTCAATTCAATCAAATAGGTGGCTATCGCCTACACGGGCGTCTCAAGCGTTAGGGCTAGGATCATGTGCACAATCCTTCAAGCTCAAGGAATAAATATAGAAAAAGAAAAGTCTATTCTTGCTGAGTAAAACTTTGTTTCTTTTCAAGACCTAACAATGAATACTAATCACTCTAGTCAACCTTGAATAATCACGTAAATACGCACCATAGCAACAGAAAAAATCAGCAGCAGAGCTGCTGATCCCGTTAAGAGTGCACAGTGTACAAAAGTCTATTTGGAACATTTAATCTCTTTTCCTACAGCTACATAATCTCATGGCATATGACCTTAGTCAAATTTAAATATTATGAGTTTTGATGAAGACATTTTTTTTCTTCAAGCTTGATGGTGTTAATATCATTTAACACGCTATATTGGATCTGTAGTACTTGACGTAACGCGAGGATTCATTGAGTCAACGAAGCCTTAAATAACTTGATTCTGGGGCATTTGAGGTAGTTGTATACGAACTGCTCGTAGTATTTTCTCATTATCTTGTCAAGTGCTTCAGAATCCTCTAAAGCTTTGGGACGTAACATACGAAGCATGATATCAACATGATAGGAATATAATAAGAATCATTTCACATATTCTCAAATTGACTTTTGGATGGAATGTCTGAAAGTATATTGTTACAGTCTACACAGTAAAGAAAGATTGGGATGTACAGAATCCAAGACATCATCGATACTTCAAGAATTTGAAAATCATGCTTTAAACCCAACACATTTTTTCGAAAAAAGACATATAGGTTATAAAGATAAGGCAGGCCATCAAGATTGGTGGTGCAGGCTTCCTTAAGGAGGGATATTGAGCTCAATAGGTTATCGAACAAAGATTACTATGGTGATTCACTTCAAATTTCAATTCATCTTTAACTGTTATCTCGCAAGGAAGTGAGCTTTTCAAGCGCCAGCTTCATTGCAGTCATGATTAAGGGCTACAGTCATTATCGCATGTTCAATTAATTTCATTTATTTTCGTTGTAAATATTCAGCTTTCTGTATTGTGCACAAGTATTTTACTCTACCTTGTTTTCAGGACAAAATGATGTTGCTTCTTTATCGTTCTTTCCCAAAGGAACCTCATTCCATGCAGCATGTTGGGTATATCATCGAGAGAAGTAGTATTGGCTATATAGATGGTAAGTGCATGACTTAATCAGTTCGCTTTTTGAAGATGCCTGTTCTAGGGCCATTTTCGTCGTTTTCGACGTCCTCATCTGGCTCTTGAAATGCCGAATAGCAGTAGCCAAATACTACAATATTCGTTACAACAATAGCTAGACCTCCCGCCCAATTGTCTGGATGCTCCTTTTCGCTGAAAAGCACATACAGGCCGAAATAAAACGCGAGTATTGGAAGTGTGAACATGCATGCGGTTGCAATCCCTAACTTACGACCAACATCCTTATTCTGCTCTTGTAACAAGCTGCATCGATAACGCGAAAGTTAGAGCGCATGAACTGGGTGCGAATGTGCATTACATCAGACTGACTACGTACATTTGTAGAACCATCTCAACCTGGATGAAGATGGGGTTGTCTTGCTGCTAGACTATGTTATATTTGAATTTTGAAACACATTACCACGACTACTATTAAAAAAACAATAAATGGGGGGGATATTCCGTAACCTTTTGTTATAAATAGCGAACTAGTACTCAAATCGTATGTTTAGTTAGCTTGTGAGCATTTCAAATAGATTCATGCATGTATAAGTGATTATTTCTTGCATAAAATAATGCAATCAATGGATGCGTTTCTACGTGATTTCTACGTAGATGCTAGTTTTAGTAGCATTGCACTGCTGATATATCGCAAATTATATGCTATCCTCCTCTTCCTTTCATGATTGATAGGAGGGAACGTAGGAAGACAGAAAAGAACTTTCCTGACCATCGTTTAAATCCAGGGTTCAATTTAAACCTTGCTCCCATCAAATCGTAATACTGGTTCCCTGTAATTTTTGGCCAAAAAACTAGGCAACAATGCTCTGAACCAATCAAATTGCAGAATTTGAAAATTACGCAACATGATTGGCTTAAAAGTGAAATCGGGTTCAAACCGTAATTGACCACAAACCATGCATGATTTGATTTAAGATGACAACATGCAAAATAACAACAAATACTGTCAGAAGAGAAAAACACAATTTAAATTGTTAACTTAAACTTGCAATAATTTACGTGAACGTTATTTCTTTGTTTAGTCTTTACTGAACAATGTCAACGTGAAATGCCATACAAGTAAAAAAAATCCTATTTCCAAAAGCTGACAGGGTCAATTTGGTTGAACCAATAGTTGCGTCTTCAGTTCTATAGTTGCTTGACTTGCTTTCAACATACCGTGCAATCATGGTATTTACTGCTCAGACGTCATCATCCAAACAAATGAGTAAGTAATAGTTTTCAGTGAACAAGTTAATGCCAATATCATTACGTATTTGTGAGATTGAGGTGGACACTTCTTACAATCATTCATGGATAGAGTTGATAAGGTGACAATGACATGGATGTGACGCCTCAAGGTGTCCTACAAATACTGTATAATTCCTAGAACTGAAAGTATCTATGCATTGCTCACGTCTGGCAAAGAAAGCTCACCATTTATGGCTGCTTGGAAGACATTAGAGTAAAGAAGCACTTCAATTATCCTCTCCTTTGATATCTTCCCCTTTGAGTGTACACACTTGTAACAGCAGAAGAAGGAAATCAGTCATTTTGGTGTGCATGAAGATCAAAAGAGTTTCTTCAGGTAAGTGCATATCACTATTGTGTACTCAAGGTAAACATTTTGTTGTTTCTAGGTTAATTCGATAGCAGATAAAAGTTCCTGTTCCCTAATTGTGTATCTACCCTGTGCAAGCTTCAATTTGATAGTAAGGAAGGCTATGCCTACTTTGCACAATAGCTAAATATTACTCCCTGCTGTGCAAATCGGTAATTGTATTCTAAGGTTAGAAGATCTCTGAAATCGGATTAATGATATCACCTTGAACAGCCAGCATGTCTTTGATTTTCAAGGGCATATCAATAGAAATCAGAAATTAAAAATGAGTTGGTAAAATTGTGTAATATCCCCTGAATTGAATTGATAGATTGTGAACATTGTACCTGCCGTGCGACAGCATTCTCAAACAATCGTTTGGGCACCACCCCATTCCAGCTAAAATATAGCCCAACCATGATTTGAAAACTCAAGAGACATCTTTCGAAATTGAAGATTCGTAAAGGGAAAATGATGTCCGAAATTTCAAGGCACATTCAGTTTCCTCTTCAGTACTCAAAACAGATGATTTCCAGTGGGCCACCTTTGGGAGGTCAAGAACAACAGCAAGAACTTCTCGCCCGAATTGAAGAGGAACGGAAGGACCATCTTTGATGTTATGCAAAAAGCGCTTTGAAACGTTGCTCGTCATGATTTCAGCGAAAAAATATTCATCTTCAGCAAGAACACTCAACGTAAGATCAGAAAGTAATTCCTTCAAGTTCACGCCTGACGATTTTGCCATTGAAATCATGGTAACCTCGAGTTTGCTACCGAGATGCTTCGGTATAGGGATACACTGAACATGGGTGTGATATCCTCCTCGAGTCTGAATGGCACGCTCAAATACAAAAAGTCCCATGTTCCAAACGTTTTCAGCATGTAGACGCAGTTTTTCTTTCAAATCCTCTACTTCCGACCACAGTGCGGAATCGGAAAGAGCACCACGGCTTGTATGAGCCACTGGTACTATCAATATATGACCATCCTTATGAACTGGACCTTTCGGCATTGTTATGTAACATAAGTTGTAAACGTTCGTAATAAGATGCCTCTCGCACGCTGGAGAAGCCAAACAAAACCAACAGTCTGTGCGAGAATCGGCGGGAAAATGCTGACGTCTAAACTTTATACCACTTGATGTTTCAATAACATCTGATTCATCCTTTATTTTCCTTTCCGGTGCCCAGTGAAGTCTAGTTTCGGCTAAAATCAACGGAAACCTGTTTTCATCACCGGGATTTTCCATCAGTTGTCCTCCATCAACATTTCCAGTTGCGGAAGCAAGTGCCATGCTTGCAGCAGCGTGAGATGCAAAATCGAGGAATCCGTAGCAGATTTGATTATTATCGGAGATCCTAGATTTTACTTGAAGGGCGGGTTCGCTAGCTGCAGTGATGTCAGGATCTTGGATAGCCTGTTCAAGGATGCTTTCCATAGCTTTTCGCAACTGCTCACAAGCATTAGGTATCTGATGTGAAGAAATGGCTTGCGGTAGACGAAAGTATAAAGATGATGAATCCATTGCATCACTTTCTGATAATCTTGCTCGTTTTGCAGTCTTCCCTCTTCCCCACCTCAGACTGAGAATTGTGCCATTAACAGAAATTTCTCCATTTGTCTCTTCGAGACACTTTTTGGCAAGTGCGTGAGATTCAAAGTCAATAAAAGCGAATGGGCTTGAAGGTGAAGGTTTCCTGATACTAGATAGACCATACTTTTGTAAAGATTGACGTACAAGTTCAACACTCTGCTGTAACTTCCCAGTTACATCGTTGTGAAGGCCATGCAAAAATAATGTTGAGCTTGATTCATCTATATCTGGATTTTCAGAAGAAGGATGATTATTTCGTTTTACAGCTAATCGAAAGTGTTGATCTTTCGTCTCAGCCATCAATCTTCGTGCTTTCGCCTCCGATATCCCCAAAGTAGGTTGAAACCCCGGGACTTCTTTTCTCTGGATTTGATACGTCTCATCAGTGTAAGGACAAGATCTGATACTTTCCTGCGATGAAGATAGTTCTTCTGATGACATGTGATGCAGTGGTGTGAGTCCCAAGGCATGGATATATTTGCCGAGCTTTCCTTTAACTTTAACTTCTTGTGTTAAAGCCACTGGAGCCAACGATATGAATCTTCCAACATGCTTTGGAAAAAAGGTTGATGTGGATGAAGGCAAATGCATAAAAGGGGGCGACTGTAAGAAGCATGTATTCGGAACGACGTGATACCTGGCTTTCACTTTTAATGCAATATCGGAAACGTCGAAAGACCCCTGTTGTGCTTGCCCTGGAGGTAGAAGAGTTTCTATTCCCTGGGGGAATTCTGAAGAAAGTAATAAATCACACCCAACATAACTTGCATGTGCAGCTTTTTCTTGTATTAACTTGCTTGCTAACGAATCCAACCTAAAAAAAGGAGGTAATGATGCGACAACAACATTAGCATTTCCAATGGGAAGACTCCATATATTTGAAATATGTTCCTGTTCACTCCCTTGAAGAAGAAATACGGTTCTATTCAGCTTCAGAACTCCCGCAGGAAGATCTGGATCCGATGTGGCGTGCCCTATAAGTCTGGAGCAATCTTGTAAATACAATGGTATAGGCATTTCGTGATCTATGATCGATTTATTCGTCTTTCCGACGCTAAAACAAGCGTCAAAGGGTCCTGCTTTGCTTTTTTGTAAGCTGCTCAGCTTTGATATCAATTCGTCGACGTCATCGCCTATTGAACCTATAAGAAGGAGTTTGATGCGAAACATATCAGCGTTGTAGATCAATTGTTTTTAACTCTCTCAATATCCCGTTACCTTACGCCTTAAATTAACTAGTGTTAATTGCAGAAACAAGGTACCGCGTGTCAAATTAGAAATGTTCATCAATTTAGATTTAGGAAATAAAAGTAAAATGTGCTGGTAATTCTCCATGAATCAAAGCAAAAGCAGTAATAACCAAAACAATGGATACAAAGTGATAAATAAATGACAGTTCCAAGTGAGTTGAGAGGAATGACAAAATAAGGAATTGTGAGTTAAGACCAATCATCCTTGTTTGATCAACTAGAAGAATTCTGATACTGCCCATAATGTAAACTATAGAAAATAATGGGAGTACCGTACTCTAGATGCCTTTTCCTAGTGTGATATTAGCATTCAATTTACTATCTTGGGTACTTGCTCAACAATTGCAATTTTGCTTCTGAATGATTATTTGTTCTCACAAATAATGAGAAAGAAAATAATGTAGGTAATGGAAATGCAACTATATGAAATTGTATTCACAGATATAACCATTTTGCTTCAACAATATCGCACAAGCCTTTTGCTAGATTGATCAGAGCTAGGGTACATAAGGAGTGTGCTTTGGATTAGCTCATTTCTGAAAAGTAAAAGGACTCTCCAGATTCACACACACAATCACCACCAGGTTCTGTTGATATCTCAGAGGAAACAAACCGTAGATCTCTTGCTGCATTTTCTTCAATTAACAATCTGGGCAAGTGGAGTAACTGTATTCAAGTTGAATACCGTAAGGCATGATCAAATAAGGTATTTCTTCAGTGTGCGGACATCTTTAATGATGTGTGTATTTACGATGAGAACACTCTTTATTCCAATGACTGAGGTATTAATACTTTGTCTTTCAACATAGGAGAACACATCTTTCAACAGCGTATGCATATTAATGAGGTGA
This sequence comes from Fragilaria radians, assembly GCA_900642245.1. Taxonomy (NCBI): domain Eukaryota; phylum Bacillariophyta; class Fragilariophyceae; order Fragilariales; family Fragilariaceae; genus Fragilaria; species Fragilaria radians. Next base: position 177,279 of record CAAAJI010000094.1, on the reverse strand, counting down.
TATTGTACTTGTGTTATGAAGAACATAGACTTTGAGAAGTATGCTCTGATACCACTAGGTCAGAGCAGTGATATTTCATGTCTACCTTAAATTGAGAGTCTCTGAATGCTGAATACCTCAGTAATATCAAATCATTAAAACATGATTATACCGTGTCTCGGCCAAGCTTGGACGTGACATTTTCCATTACCCTAAGTCAGATTCAAAATTCCCAAATTTTGGAGATTATGCTGTAATAATGAATTCTATGACGTAACTGTCGTTGTGCCGCGTTTTTGAAAGCATTGTCCCTACTCTAGATGTAGAAGATTCAGGCAACATCAGTTATTATGCCATAATTATCACCAACACCAAGAAGTCTTTATCAGTTGCATTATTGGGTACCAGCACAAGGCTTTGGGCAACTTATACCACTGCCAACCCAAAGTGACAACAAGAGAACTGCATACAGCTTGGATTGATCGGCTGCAGAGATGTGTTGGTGGCCTAGCAAATATGGTTCCCGGTACATCCTCTCTCTTGAGAGCAACGTTTTAGTGCTGAGGTATGAGAAGCACAAGAACCGCATGAGTTTGACTCCACTCGAAGCACAAGAACCGCATGAGTTTGACTCCACTCGAAGCAGTACGGTGATATAAATAGCCTCGGAGTCTAATTGATTTACAATAGAAATAATATAAACAGTAAACATGCTGCATTTTATATCAATTTTTAGTTAATGACGTTTGATTTGCAATTAGGTTGTTCTTCACCACTATTGACCTAACCACCAGTTATAATTATTTAAGCGATTACATTTCAGAAGTGTCCACGTACAATTGTGATTCTTCTCAACATAGGAATTCTAAGTGCATTTATGCACATTAGAGCAATAGTAACGGCTATGGATTGCCAACAAAGATCGTGTCTTTATCATACCAGTGTCCTGTGTAGGGTAAAAAACACAATGCCGAATTGAACCAAATTTTTTTATCTTGAGGCAAATTTAGTTGTCATTTGGCAAACGCCAATTTTAATGTGGCCTGTTCATCCATGATTGAATGTTGAAGGGAGTAGATAGCAATAATTGGTTCTGAGCCTTCTAGTGTGCAGTGTGCTATTTCAAGTATAGTACACTTTGTAATTGGCAATATACGAATGAAATTTTATTCACACAACTTTTCTTACTAATGACAAACCTTTTTGACCCTAGTAAAGATGTGCATTTCACAATTTCATTCAACAAGATTTTCCTATAGGCGCAAGTTCAAACAACAGAAAGAATGAGTGGAAATCCTTTGGAAAAGGAGCACCAAGAAGAAAAAAAGGTGGGGAGATTAGTTTAGCGTGTGCTAGAAGCTGGGTGTATTGAAACACAGCCAATAATGCAGACCAAGACAGAACGAGAAAAACTCATTTGATGATGCAAGCTGGTTGTCTATTTGAAATTGTAGTATCTCATAAAAAAGGATTTGGAAGATAATGGCTGCCACAACCATTATTGCAATGAAACTATCGGATATGTCAATGTCCGATGACCAAAGGAAGCTGAAAGAGAACGCATCAGAACTTTGGGGGAGAGTCTGATTGCAACAAAAGCCACCTTATCCATTTTAAAAGCAGAATTCAACAAGTACCTCACAGCAGCTCGTGAAGTATATAATGAGCTCACCAAAGAACAAACATTTCCTGAATGGCAGAATGCCAATTAGAGCCTTTATTGATGCTGTTTTCGCTGAAGATTATTTGCATAATGTCTGGTTGGAGGAGAATAAAATTGTTCGAGCATTTTTAGAACCAAAGTATAAACATTGATCTTATCCAAAGATTGGATATTTTGTTTTCAATGGACTGCACATATAGAACAAACCAATTAGGGATGCCAATACTCAACATTATTGGGCTCACATCAACACTTCCCTCCTTTCGTGCTGCGTTTGCGTGCTTGGGCAATGCAAATTCATATAGTTACAAATGGGCTTTGGAACAGTTTGCTACCATTTTTATTCCAAAGGTGATATGTACTGACAGGGAGCTTGCATTAGTGAATAGCATCAAAATTGTTTTTCCTCAATCCAAATTGTGGTGGATATGTGGTATATCAACAAAAATTGGGTGATAACTTCATTTTTTTCTTTAACTTGCAGATGTGTGGCATCTTTATAGCCACAATTTGAATGATATAGTTTCCAGTAAATTGGTAAATCGGAAGACAAATTTATCATAAAAGTGGTACGTTCCAGGTGAGATGACAAACTTCCGGAAGCGCTTAACTACATAATAGTGAATCATTTCTTCTTAAAAGAAAAGTGTGTTGGATGCTTCTTAATCCATTTTTTTCACTTTAGTAGTACTATCACATCAAGAGCAGAAGGTAATCACCATCGTTTAAAACATACCTTCAATTGGGCAAACTAGATTTACTGGTGGCTTTAAAAGGGCTTAAGTTGACGCTATTTAATCAACAAAATGAATAATGCCTCATATTGAATCAGAGAAACTTTTCCGGTCCCATCGACATCAAATTGACTGTTTTCAAGAGATTTTGTCTTAGGCGTCACAGTTATCTCTAGACCAAATCTAGAATCAATATCAGCTTGTCATTAGCTCAAACATCGATACATCAACAAGCACAAATTTGTTCACACGCACACATGGATTGCCATGTCAACATGTGATTGCGGAATTATTGAGAGAAAGAAAAATATTCGATTGTTTTCAGTGCATTTTCAATGGTATTTAGACATAAATGCTATAATTGATTTTTCCAGCAAGGTTCAATTGTAACTGTAAAAAGCTAACTAGAGCTCTTAGTCAGGAAGCCTTTTCAAACTTTCTTATTTGAATTGCTAATGTTCTTGATCATCCCTTCATAGAAATTGAAGAACCACAAGTTGTTGCTGAAAAAAGGTGGATGACCAACAGGAGCAAAGAATAAGTTGTCCAGGGGAAATGGAAAATCACGTCACAACTTTCGATTTACAATGCTTTTCCTCGGTTTAAAATTTTCTTCAGGAAGCAATTTAAAAATATGTTCTTACAAGCTAATAATAATGGTCGTTACTGAAAAGGTTGTGTTGATTTAAATATCTTCATACAATTTTTGACACTTGCGTTACTGATATGAATGAAAATCTTGTCCTCTTTTGTATAGCCGCCACCTTATTATTAGGAATTGCTTATTGGTATATGCGAGAATTGGGAAACGGCATAGTTCTTGACTTTGGAATTGACGTTCACTCAGGAAAATCCTCTGTGAAGGGAGTGTCTGTTCCTCATGCCCTATCGTTTTTACCCAAGGAACACCCACGGGTTGTTTTCCTAGAAAATCACACTGGCAGAGGAGAGAATCAAGTGTTAACGATTCCTCCAATGTCAAGCAATGTCAATATTCAGGTTAATGAATCCTACATTCTTCCCTTCGAAAAGCCGTTTTTCGAAGAATGCACTGAAATGAAGCCATGGCAATCTCGATTCCACACAACTTGTAATATTCTTCATGAAATCGATACTTCTGATGAATCAATGTCACTTATTGCGATGAATGGATTTTGGCGTTCGGTTTGGAAATATAAGTTTGGAAGTGATAATGTAGCGTTGAAAATGCTACATATTCACCGAGAATTCAACGAGGAATCATTCTCTCACCACAGAGTTGATGCAATAGCAATGGACCGACTTACAAGGTCAAATTTTGTCATTCTATCTTATGGTTTTTGTGCTCAATCTACTTTGGTTGAACTTGCGCCTCACGACGCACATTCCTATGTCAAAAACAATTCCCTTTCACCTCTAGCAAGATTGCGTATGGCCAGAGATCTGGCGCAAGGGCTAAATCATATCCACTCAACAGATTATGCTGCCGGAAATAATGTGACTCTGATACACAATGATATCAACATTGCTAATTTGGTGATTCTTGATAATGGCACAATGAAGTTCAATGATTTCAACATTGCGGTTATGCTAAGGTGGAATAAAACAAAACCATGTGGAGTCCCCGTTCAATACCGCGGAGACTTATGGCGATCACCCGAGGAGATACGTAATGAAACGTACGTATCAGAAAAGATCGACGTATATGCTTTGGGCAGCATTCTATTTCAAGTTTTAACACGTCATCAGCCATGGACATGGATTGAGCCTGATGGGCCACTAAACCTTGAATTAATTGCCAAGAAGAAGCAGGAAGGATTGATGCCAACATTTCCGAAAAAGATTATAAGCTCTCAAAAATTAACCCACCTCGCGCTTTACTTCGGAACGTTGGCTTGTTTTCACTTTGATCCCGAGAAAAGACCCACTGCGTTCCATCTTGCACAAGGATTCGACAAAGTTCTTAATTGGATACAAAAGAAAAGAAGGAAAAGTAAGGACGACATCATAGCTCTGTTTTCAAACTTTTCCCGATGATCATTTACTACATGTTGCCTTGAACTCTGCTAACTCGACGGTAGCATTCATTCACGTAACTTGTTGATGTGAACGTTCTCAGGATTAGGGCTTAAGTATGTGGATCAATTTATTTATGAATCTTCGTGATATTTGAGAAATTGATGCAATTAAATGGAGTTGGGGCAAAAACCCAAGGAGAACGTTAACATTGATCATTTTGCGAATATGGGATGCTGCATTTTTCAATTTTGACTATCATTTATGAGACGTGCCATTCACCTAGTAAGATTCAATAGAAAACGAGAGAGGTTATATTTCATGCCTTGTGCCTTAGCAATGCGTACGTCGTCATGGTTGAATCAAACCTATTACATCATTTTCTTCCTAAAGACTGAATTTCGATCCGATTATTGAACTTAGAAAAAAGTAGAGGGAAAGTAATACGTTACATCAATCCAATTAATGGTTACAACCGCTTATGACGTTTCAGGCAGCTATACCGATAGGATTAAAAAATGCAGAATTCATTATCGTCATGCTTTCTCAAATTAATGTTTACCAATCGTCTTCAACTTAATTGTCGGACGTTTTATAGTGTTTCACGGGATAGAGTGTGAAACAACCATTCCTCTGAGATTTTGATTTTTTTCTTCCACTCTATTACAATAAAGTATAATCAAGCAACAATATGACTTTAGTACCTTAAATTATCTGTTATATATATCCCCCGGTTATAAAATGTATTGACTCTAATCAGGTTATTCACTCAATTCAACAAACAAAATCCTCAGAATGGAAGCATGAACGGAACTCTATAGTCTAAATAATCTATGTCGTCTCTAATGAAGAACAATGTTTCTTATCATGGTATACTTATGACGCTGCGTGCTGTAAAAGTGAAGTTTCTTGATCAATACATGGAAACCAATCAAAATTGTTTTGAGAACAGCTCTCGTTTTCCTTATAAGTGACAGACCAATGCGATTGCACAAAGTCATCCCAAGTATTGGCAGCCCTGATTTGGCTTTGTACGTATTGTTCACGAGAGGCAACATGCACAAAATTAGGGTCAGATCTGGGTTTCCCAACGTAAGAAGTGCAACGTCCAAATTCATCAGTAGTCTCAACAAGCATTTTAGAATCACACCATAAACAAAATTTGCGGTTTTTCGAAAAGATGCTGGTTTCTGAATCTAAACTAAGCAAATCAAGCGTAAATAAAACTCTCCCACACGATGCACCTATTCTTCCTTCTCTTTGAAGGGGCCAGGAAACCACGATACCACAGACATTATGACTTTGAACCAGACTCTGCAAGTGTCCTGTGACTTGTCGATCCAGACGTACATCATTCCCTTCCCAAAGAAATCGAAGCGGAATAGTCTCTTCCAAAGGAAATGATCCCTTACTACAAGCAGGATGATTTGCTATCTTCATCTGCATTTTATCCCGGTAAATATTTAGAGTGAGTAATGATGAAGAGTGTTTTTTCCAGTCCAATGCATGAGCAACTTTGGATGGCGTTGTCAGGAACTTTGTTAGGTTGAAATTTTTCATATTTTATAGTGTAAGTGGTCAAGCACAAGACTGCAATATATGAGATCGAACAAATACATGCAAGTTAATCGAAATGTCAATAGTTGCCAAGCCAATTCTGTCTTTGACAACTAGACATGTAAATGGGATTGAAACAATCTGTGTTCACGTCACAATAAAAAACCAAAACTTCACTCAGGAATTAATACTGCTTAGCACACCGATACAACGAATACGTAATTACATGTAAAACAACAATGAGAACCAAACCAAGGGAATTATTCGGAGTACAACAAGATTCTTATTCTTTTTTAAGCGATAGCAGAATTAGGAAAAATTGAGAACGGAAGGATGGAAGGATCAATTTTTTGAATCACGAATCGTTGCAATGAATCAAGGACGGAGTAGGACTAAGAAAATAACCAGTGGTTTGCAATACGACGAAGTCGTAACGAATTCGCCACCTCAGGACCTATCTTGACAATTGGAATAATGACACAAATTCAGACCACCCTTATAACGCAACTATTGGTTATAGGATGGTGATTTCAGAGGTAGGATTGAATATAAAAATGTCGTATGATATAAAACCAGTGGATACCAATCTAACTGTCTCACCTCCCATCCATGCAGGTGGCAAACATCAAATATGAATACCAAAACGGCTATATGCAAGATTGACATAGAAAAATGTTGTCCTATGTTAAGCAAATTATGAAAGCAACACTTGTTTTCTACTTGTAATGAATTGGTGTGTTGACTGACTAATTTTTCTTATTCATTACCTCCCAGCTATACTGGCATGTCAAATATCTTTTGATTTCTCTCTTTAAGAAAATAATATTTGAATCATATAAAAGTTCATGAAGTACATGAGATGATGTATCTCCTAAATTTTAGAGAACTATGATTGGTATCATCAAAAAATTGCAAACAAAAAATAAGAGCCATTATCATTTTGATTTGATGTTGTTTTAGATGTGCAAATACATCTGCTATCTTTACTATATATATTGGCATCTACAAGCAACACTTGGTGTCTCCAAATGCTGGTAGTTCATCTCTTTCTGGATTAGTTTGGTGCACTTAACTTCAATCTTGAAGTACTATTTTCTAGGATTGTAGAATAAAATGCAAAACAAGATTCAGATGAGAAAAAATGCACAAGAACAACTGACATTAAAAATTGATTAGCCAAATTACTTTCAACAGCGTGGAGGGTCATGAGAGAGTCAAATTCATTGTGTTTTTGGGTTGACTTAGGATAACCTTTGTTCAAAGCAACTTTGTATGGTATGCATTTGATTGGGCGTCCAAGTATATAGGAACAAAAAAAATGAATCGACACTAGAGATGCACATCCACAGCGCAGAAATGCACTTTGTATGTTGTGCTATGTGTACTTAAATGCGTTTGTGCATGCAATAAAAATTGCATTAGTCAGGGGCAGTGAACGGAAATGTACACAAAAGGAAAACAATTGAAATAAAGGCATTTTATTTGAATGGATTTTTGAATATCACGTAAATATTTCTACGTGCTTGTTGCTGAATCTTGCTTTTATCGCAGTTACTATTCTTCCTATTTGCAAAATCAAATGTCCAGATGATACACTGGTAGACACCGCACACAACCAGATTCGGTTGTACCAAGCCAACACGTGATAAGAATCGTGATGTAAACTCCACCGGAGAGGATTGTGTATTTTTGATTGTCTACAATGGGACAAATATTTCTCCAATTCTCTTTCAAAAGAATTGTGACAATGCTGCTCTAGTGTTTCATCTTCAGCAATGCCTAGTGAAAAATATTCCCAATATATAGTTGTCAGAATCATTACAGTATGATCAACATCCTTATCTTTATCATCCAATACCATGGACTTTTGAGTTTTTGTTGTAGAGAGTATTGGAAATGCTAATAAACATGTTGGATACTTCTCATATGACAGAGTTTTTGTTGCCCAATCTAAACATGTGTCAATTGAAACCATTTTGTGTAAAATCTGAACTTTTTGTAAGAATTTGCAAGGCGGCACGTCCTTCACTGGTGTAAGTGTATGAGCAGAATGCTTCCACATGCACATTCAACTCTAGAGCAACTTTTAGAATATGTAAGGTTTCATTCCATGCCGTAACGAAAGCGCAAGGGATTGTGTAATTCTATCGTGGTATATCTCTGATATTTTGAAATGTTCTCGGATATCTTCTTGATGTTTTCTTCGATCTTTCAGGCCTATGCAGAACTTAAGTATCAAGCAGCAGGGGATTTTGCGGGTATGTAGATTGGAAATCATCCTGGAGGCATGTCATCATCATGCACAACAATCAGCT
>CAAAJI010000094.1:142745-161656 GCA_900642245.1 Fragilaria radians | reverse complement strand
GCGCATATCCACCTGGGATAGAGCAAAATGTACAAAAGATTTTCTGCATGGAAAGCTTCCATGCGTGTGAAGAATAGTCCAAGCAATGCGGAGGGTGGAGATGCAGAGCACAACCTTGCAGTGATGAATTCCATCTCTGTCAGAGCAACCCTCTCTCCATCATTACGGAATCTATTTGATTTGTTGCAAGAGTGCATTGAGGAAATTGGAGGGAGTAAACCTTCAAGGCATTTTTCCTTTTCTAATAGTGTTTGTATGAAGCATAATTTCCACCGTAGCAAGAATTTGTGGGATATGACTTCTGGGCTCACACAACAAGGATATGCAGCCAATTCTGCAATCAATACAACCTACAGTGTCTATGGACAGCAAGCAAAGGGCTAAACATTTCATGAATGGAGTTAAAAAGGATTTAAAGAATGGGACTTTGTATCCTTATTTACAATTTCAAAAAAGGTAATTTGAGATGGAAGTCAGGATTAAAGGGCAGGTTCTATTTCATAACTTTGATTCTTTTCCTGCAGATGGTTTGCAGAGCAATGTTGATAGTCGAATTTGTGATGTAGTGAAGTAGATCAATGTTTTTTGACAGGGCCTACGTGGTTGCATTTTTGGATTTACATGAAATTTTAACAATGTTCGAGTTAACGATAATGAAACTCTTTTCAATGGCGTTCAACATTCATCAATGAAGACGATTATTTTTATTTTGACAATCCTGATCTCGCTTGAAAATGCGACAGAAGCAAGATTTGCTCCACAAAGCCAAATAGCGAATTCTAATGGTGTAAGGGGTGGCAGCTCTTCGGTGCCCTACAATTCAAGCATACTAAAAAATAACACTGTAAAAGAAGTGAATAACTCTGTTGTCATAAAGAAAACCTTTTCGAGTTTCCTGACACGAGTAGTATCCGCCTTATTTGCTGTTGCGACAATATCTATCATCATCAGAACGTTGGGGGATAATGGAATCAAAGGAATCATTTTAGCTTCTCAGGTTGGATTATTCTCTGAAGCCATGAATGTGGTATCAGTGAAAGATAGTGGTCAGTGGTGGGCGCTACTAACGAATATGGTGTACTGGGATACACGGCACACCTTTTCGAACTGCTATGATTCGTCAGCAGTCAACCTGATTTGTTTTGGAATGGTGATTCTGCAGATCATCACGATGATATTGGAGCAAAATCGTGTGAACAATTTTTCGGACTCGTTACGATCGTTCTGTCTATCTTACACAACTGGCGCAATTTTAGTCGGTATGTCTTCTTCTTGGCTGATGACACTGCAATTGTTTCGTTCGAAATGGATCTACTATCCATTTCTATTGGTTATCACAAACGACACAATGGCATACTTTTGCGGCATTATGTTAGGTAAATACAAAATCCTTCCTAATATCTCACCAAATAAAACTTGGGAAGGCTTCATCGGTGCCGCAGTCTGTACTCTAGCAATCTGTAAGCCCCTTGGAAGTTGGATTGGTATCGATCCTTCCGAAGCTTCTGCTTTGCAGCTATATATGATTGGATCCTATACCTCTTTCATCGCTCCGTTTGGTGGATTTTTAGCTTCGGCTGTGAAAAGAAACTTCGGTCACAAGGATTTTGGAACTATTTTACCAGGCCATGGAGGACTTATTGATCGACTAGATTGTCATATATTAACAGCGCCCTTCATCCTTCTTTTCTTGAAGAGCATTAATACTTCATCGTGACGTAGCCATCCTACAGGTTCATCAAACATTTTTTCGATTAGCATTACATCTAAGCTATAACTATGTTCTTTTTAGAGCGCTGATTAATCTCTTCTTTTCCAAAATGCAGTATCAGGGGTAATCTTAATTCTCATAACTTAGTTATTTTACCTGTACTTCCCCATGTAAATGGTATTATTGTACATAGTTTCAGGGCATATGGAACTAATTTCATGCAATAGTAGTGCATATATAAATTCAGAGCAGTGGCAGAATGAAAACAACCTATGGATCAGACCAAGCCACTGATTAGTTTTTGCAAAAGGCTTGGCTTTCTGAAACCAGAAAAAACTCTTTTCGTCTTTCATGTTTACCTTGACACAGTGATGCCCATTCAGAATATGTTCTCTGTACATGCAATATCTGTGTATAAATGTTGTTCTGCTGACATCTAAGCTGTGTTGAGACTTGCATGGAATAGTTGAGACGTTCTATCAATAATAGACTTATGGTTACAAAACAAAGGATCCTAAGGTTCCATAACAGTTCTCTTTCCTAAATGCTGAGGTGTAAACTGTCTGTACAACCTCACCTAAGCGCGCAGGCGCATCCAATGCATCTAGATTCTAAAAGCATATGAAAATCCTTAGAGTTTTCAGCTCATGTGCTTTGCAATTGATTTCAAATAGCGTTTCTGGAATTGATTGAGTTCCCCTCATATTTCATTTGAAATATGTATGTGAAAACATCATCGATGAACCTGAGGATTTTTTTCAAGGAGATTCTGGACAATAAACGTATTAGACTTCAATAATCTACCTGAGAAAAGCCAATAAATTGCTTCCCTAAGGTTGAATCCCCTGGGGCGAAAGGTCACACATCCCAGTTAAAAGGTCTTGAATTGACATTTTACTCCAATTGGTTTCAATATTGAAATCGAAATTGATTAACTCTTAAGTCAATTACTCCATAATGATGCTAATTTTGGAACGAATATCAAATATGAACCAGGGCTTTTAGCAATTTGTTGCTATCTCGGATAGCTAAAAGTCTTCTATCTTTTGGTTGAACTTGTATCAATTAATTGAGTCCATATGAAGCTCAACCTTGAGAATGCTGAAATACATGGAACATTTAAAAGTAGGGATGTCTTATCAGATCCCGATTCTCTGTACTCTTAAGTGGTAATCCAAAAGGTTACTCATGTCCATTTTCCAATGAAAGTGCTACATGTTGGAAGCATATGATGCAAAACCAAGATCTATTTTAGAATTGTTCCTCTGATTCAATCTCTTGTATTCCGCTCTAATTTAGAGCTGGAGGGCGACAAGATAAAATATGTTCAGGTCATAGTTACTCAGCTAAAAAATGTTTGAATTGGTGTATAGTTAATGTCATTCTCATAATTGTGGCTTAGGTTGTATTCCTAGTCTTTGTACCAAACTTGGGAACATCTCCCAGCCTAAATAATATTATAGACAGAAGAGAAATGCCTGTAACTTTCATTAACGTCAAAGTTAACATGACATTTTCCTTAAATGAAATGGTAGACCAAGCATTATTTGCTATAGCATAGAATTAGCACACATTAATTTTCCGGATATGGTTTGCACAGAACGGTTGACAGCCGTTTTGAAGCAGTTTCAAAATCATGGAATCAAGGCTTCCAGGAAAATTTCGGTTTCGAACAAGTTTTGATCACTTTTTCATTTTGAAAGAATGATCAACGTCCTTTCGCTTCGCCAACGCCATGAGTCAAGAAATCGCCTGCCACTTCCCTGGAATCCCTTTCTACATTTACAAGCCACTCCTCTCCGACGAGGAGGGCTTACTTCACAGCATCACTCAGACACAAAAGAGATCAAAGCTTCACAACCACTTCGTTGGATCGATCCGTCTCCATCTCTGTTGAGATATTACGAACGTGGTCTTCCCTTTAATAGTCCTGCAATTGATCTATGCGTTCCTTTAGAAACGATAGACCAATGGGTTTTGTCAGGCTTTGAAGATAGCTTCGATAATTTCAAAAGTCAGTGTCCATTTATCAAATCTGGATTGGACTCCTGGAATGGTGATGATGACAGGTCTCAGAGATCCTATTTGGAAGTTTTAACTCTGAGTAAAGTCGACGATTCGGGCATAGATTACTTCTCGTCGACACGAAAACGGAAAAGCGGTGAGATTCAATCGACTCTTGTCATCGAGGACATTCGTACTATTTTCAACGCGATGAAAAACAATAGTCCACCACTTGGAAATTTAAAATTCCATATTGTTTTGGGTACTAAAGGTCAGAAAATTTCTCCTCCTTCTTATGCTTTCGAGAGTAAGTTTAATAAGAAAAATAAATCGATTTTTCAATTACAACGAACTAACTTCCTGCATACAGATGGCTTATACGTTTTACTAAAACCTTTCAGAAAAAAGAGAGGTTCTACAGGTGTTCCTGAAGTTCCTCCATCTAATTTACTAGATTATATTATGACTGAAACACCATCGTTGAACAGTCCATGGAGTATCAGTGGCCCTCAATATTCTAAGCCTACGACACTACAAAAGCGATATTGCTACTCAAATGGTGATGCCTCCTATAGTAATGAGAAAGGTGCAACATTATGGACGATGGTAAGCTTTCAAAAGGGATCAGTTCGAAGTCATTCAATACTGCTCTAACTTGTTTGTATTGTTAGTATGGTCCAGATGGAAAAGAGGATTTTGAGTATCGTCTTCTCCACGTGTATCACTCAACAAAACGGCTAGCAAAGTTTGAGATGAATAAATAAATACATGAATCACTCTTAAGAATTTGGTTTCTTTTCTCGGTAAATTTCTCTTTGTTTATGTTTGGTTGATGCTTTTGATCTTCTAGTTAGCTATCCCCAAAATCTTTTCACTAAGCCTGCTGATCACTGAGCATCGTATTGCTTAATCAATAAACTCATCATATTCGTAAAGACCATAAGGTAACACACAGCGACTATTAGCAAATTCTATTTTTCCCCTTAGAATGAAACTTTTAAATGCGATTTAGTAACTAGAGCTCCAAATTAGCTTTCTTTATGTAAACATTCCATTAAACCTTTGGTCAGCTCCTCACGGTTCAAATTCTTACCAATGAATACAAATTTGTTGACACGCTCCTCGTCACTTTTCCATGGTTGTGAAGCGGGCCCAAAATTAATCTGTTCGTGAACGCCTTGAAACACGAATTTAGTATCTCCTTGACCATGAAAACTCAGTAACCCCTTTGTACGATAAAAATCGGCTGCACGTTCCTTTAAAAGATCCATCATGAACATGTTAAACCATTGAGCATGAAGATTGCCCTTAAATTCGATTCCAACCGAGGAAACTTGCTCCAAGTTATACTTTTGAGGGCCTTCTTGATTTTCAAAAAAAGATGGGTCATAGTCGAGGATGGATTCCATGTTAAAAGAATTCAGACCTAGGATTTGATCTAAAGGTGCCCGGCTCTTTTCCGTTTCAATAACACTTGCGAATTTGTTGATAGTTTTAAGCCGTGCTTTGAGAGTTTCTTTGTCCTCCTTCGACACCAAATCTATCTTGTTTAGAAGTATCTTATCTGCAAATGCAACCTGCTGTAGAGCTTCGTTAGTCCCACCGTCGGGCTTAACTTCGTTTAGGTGCATATTCAAGTGCTTGCAGTCCGCCAAGCAAACAATAGAGTCAATTCGATAGTTATCGCTCAGTTTAGGATTTGTCTGAATAGTGTAGACGATAGGTGCAGGATCTGCCAGACCAGTCGTTTCTAACAAAATCGCATGAAAATCCTTACGCCTTTTCGCCAACTGTCCTAGTGTTCGAACTAAATCACCTCGAATTGAGCAGCAGACACAACCGTTATCCATAGTGATCAGATCTTCGGGCGCATCAAGAGACTCAGCAACTTATTTTGGAGTATGTTAGGATGAGAGGATTATGAGACGCCGTGGCGACGCGACAGCACTTACCTAGCCCATCATCTATGGAAACTTCACCAAATTCGTTCTCTAAAACACATATCTTCCAATCCGTTTGCTCTTTCAAAATGTAGTTCACAAAAGTAGTCTTTCCAGCTCCAAGAAAGCCTGTGATGACCGTAATCGGTGTGGTATCATCATTCTTATCCATAATTAAAGGCTTTTGGACAAAAAAGTTAAACTGGGCACATCGATTTTCGAAGAGTAAATATCTCCAGGAACATGCAAGAATGGTAAGTACTATCTCGATCCCTAGTAATTTAGTAATTCTATATTTATTGAAGCACAGCAATTGCAGGATTAGTGACATGTATACATTCCATGCCTGCTTCTGAGCAATGTTATATATTCTTAAGAAATCACATCAGAATAAACAGCATAATGAACATTATGGTCAATTGGTGCATGCACTTGTTTGATCTTAGCTGGATACTTACCTCTTGACACGGTACCACCACTTGTATTTCCAAGTAAACGTATAACTGAATGAAAGACTGCCCTTTTTACTTCTTTAATGACATTTCAAACGTACATGTGACAGGGAGATGACACCTTTAAACAGTAAAAGACAATCTTGGGTCATCGCAACAAACAGTAACTCTAGGTATCAACACTTCTTCTCCAGTTTACTTGCCTGCAATGAGTTTGAATGTCAATAGGTTTCTGGACGCGGTTAAACGATGCATTTTACTTCCATTTGATAGTCCTCCTCATGGATTTGGATTTCTAAGGAGCATATGAAGATTGTGTGGCGGAAATCCTGAAAGTTGTAATGCGTTTAAGCATTCACCTAGATAAGCACCAGCTTCTTCATCAGTAATAGAGTCAACACCAAAGAATGAAAAATACCTCCATGTATAAAACTCAAATTTCACTGCTTATCATCTGTGAATCCTCAATTTTGATAGTAAGAATTCTTATTTCGTCAAAATGTTACCATCACCACATGAATAAGTCCTTCTGTGCTATTTCCGATAGCGACATACTATCTGGTATTCCAACATTGTTTTCTGTCCCACCTTCACCAATGTTAAGGCAGAAATCTTGAAAACTTGGATTTGATTATGGTCGCATATTTATCATAAGCTCAATTGATGTCACCTGGTTTCAAAATGGAGGAAGACTGAGACCTGTCTCCATCAAGAACAACAGGAAGAATCTGTTTGAAGTCACCTCCAAATAGCACAACTTATCTTCATATGACTCAATATTTTCCCAAAGCATCTTTCATTGTTTTATTGGCAGCTTACATTTCAAATCTGGAAGCCATTTGCGCTTCATCCCATAATTTGAGATGAGTATTGAGAGATGACTCGGAAATTTGGATCTTTGACCAAAATTGTATGCACTTGTAATTCTAAGTAGTTGCCAAATTGAATGACTGGTTTTGCCTTCATCGTAAGAAATGATGCTATTCCACTACTTCTTGCTATGGCCATAAAGTTTAAATCCTCAATCCGTAAATACTTCAAAATTGTGTCATAGCGATAAGTCTTATCAATACCATCAGATACATCAATGATTCTCATTTTTTCCTGCAATATTACTATATTATTTACGATTTCAATAGTTTTATCAAGCACAAGACTTTGAACTTCATCGGTTGGATTGTTTCTTCACTATAATCATGCTTGCCATGTGTAGTTCCATCGTCATCAGGGAAATCAATGTGATTGTTGTCTAAGCCTACTCCAATAAATGCAGGTACCTCAATAGAATTAGAGATTTGTATGCTTAAAGGTTGAAGTTGGAAATTCAAAATTGAAATTACATTACTTTTTTAAACTTTCAGTAGCATCCTCAGAAAGATTTGGACAGTCCCTGACGCTGCAATTTTCATGCAAGCAACTGCCTTCTAAGCTCTTTATCGCCGATTCCACATTTTGATCCTTTGATTCCACGCATAATATTCAGACAACTGATAAAATGGTGAGATATTCTTCCTTGGAGCATCGTTTGTATTGACTGTTGAATACCAAGATTAACTTTGAAGAATCCTGCACGCTTTATGAGAAGAAATGCATGTTTCTTCCATGTACAGTATAATTCATTAATCCGTTCCTCACCTTCCAAATAGCCCTATCATGTCCTAAAGATATATTTACATGAAAACACTCTACTGTCTATCTGACGTCTGCGCCTGTGAGTGATTTCTCCATTTTCCAGGGCATCACTACTCCAGACAACTGTTTTAGGTATGATCGACAACTACGATCATTTTCATGCTTGAGCATGTTGCATGTATATCTCAATATTGGCCAAGTATCATATGTGATTGAACCAATTAAAAGAGTTGAGGTTGAGGTATAGCATCAGGAATTTCTGGATAAATGAAGTCATCAAATTTAGCCTCGCTTGGTTTAAGTTAAACCAAAAGAAAATATGAGCACGGGAATGACCTTTCTTTTTCCTTTGTAGCACCACAAATTTATTTAGAAATAGCGTCTTCATCATTTTACGCAGCCTGAGGTGGAAAAGACGTGTTAATATTTCAAATCTATCTTGTGATATCTGATGAGACTCTAACATTTTTGTAATTTCAGTCCATTTATGATTAAAAGTCATGACAAGTTTTCAAATTTTAGTGCTAGATACATGGAATCTTGGAATCTTTGTTGCATATATCTTGGTGACCAATATTTGTTTCTGGCACATATGGCTTTATGACAAATATATCAACTATGCCTTGATAGCAATCAGGGCTTAATTGCGTTTAAGTTTTTCTGATTTACATCAATTTATACTGTTCTATTCTCAAAAACTGATCAACTATATGTTGCTAGAAAAGCTTTCTCCGAATGGTAGCTATTAGCTTCAGTTCGGTACTGAATTAGATATTGTACATTTGATTTCGAATTAATCTTATGTTGTTGTTTCATTTCAACACGCTTGCTGCATCATCCCTGCTGAAAGAAAAGTATAGACGACTAAACATCATGTGTAGAATGAGTCTCATGGAAACTTAGAAGTCCTCCTTCATATCTTCTAAGAAAGATATCTGTATTGGTAATGCTATTATAATTCAGAAGAACTGCAGCAACGTTCGAAACATACGAGACAGAGGCAAATGGATGTACAAGCAGAGAATGGCCTTGTACTGGTGACTTTCATTGACCATAACAATTAATATTTCCATTTAGTAAAAAACACTTGCACTTTATCCAACATGTAGTCTACCTTGCAACACAATTGCTCAGTAAATTAACTGAAACTGCAGTGTTTCCGTTCCTTAAAGACTTGTACATGTCCTAGGCATGTCATACAAAACCCAATCATTACCCCCGCGGTAGCTAGGTTCTGGGAGCTATACAAGAAAACGGGGATTCCAAGAGTTGGCATTAAGTCAATCCCGCATCTCAAGAGACTGACTCTTGGAGTAGTCAGAATTAAATATGCCATCAGAATAACATCAATCCAATCACTAAGAATACTGGTTCAAAAACACCATCTGGTATTCCCAATTTTACACCTTTCACTCTGATAGCAAGAAGTTTTGGTATTCACGATTATCAACACAATTTATTTTTCGAGGAATTAGTTTGATCTCTGACAAACAAGGACGAGGCCATAAAATCAGAAGAGTCGGCAACAAGAATTACTTTCCGGTAAATAGAAATCGATTTTTTACGACATGTTTAAATGCGATTCACAAAATCAAGTGCACAAAAAAATCTTTTGAATATGAGTAGAACTTCGGGATAAAGGGTAACCTTATCACAGAAGAAGAACTAGTTTATTCCACCCAACGGATTGCCCACCCACGTATTGCTCGATACCGTGCAGCGGCAATGCAAATTATTACATCACCGAAAATGAGTAATAGCAATTCCGTCCACAGGTCGATTGCAGCAATTAGAGAAAACGGATGTTGTCGTGGGAGCCTTTGGAAGCAACAAGTTCAAGGTGTTTCTCAGTCACCAAAGCGAGAAGCATCCGATGATAACCGAAAGACTTTCGAGTACTGCATTCTTTGTTGTGTGCTTTTCATTTCATATGCGGATTACAACGCATATCGACGCGGTGATCATCCGATTAACGTTCTTAAGATTGTGGGGGCATCAGCATTCACAGCAACGAAGAAAGGATCCGAGGCCTTGTCGACCCAGTCTACCTTTCGAATGGTCACAAGCCAGGGAACCCACATATACTGTACAGCGCCAACCGCAATGGACTGCAGGATCTGGTTGTCTGCTTTACATTCGGGTCTTGAAATGAGCTACACGATGCCCTTACCAGAAAAGCCTGTGTTAAAGCCACCAACACAGGTGAAATCACCTAAAGCAAAAAGAATGTTTCGGGACAAGATACTTCTTTGCACGTCTTGTGGTAGAGCAGCGGACATCATTACACTTGCAACTCCATTACCTCAGTATGGATCCGAGACCAGATGTCACGTATGTCCGGAATGTTTAGTTTCTCAAGGCGTCTGGTTGGATACTAATTTTCGAAATCAAATCTACACGGCTTATCTTGTTGAGAACGATGCTTTCAGAAAGGGTAGTGATGCTTGCTTGGCCTTGATTGAGGATTCATTTATTGACATTCGTTTAGATGAAGGCTCCATGATTGTTTCTAAAGCTAACGCTCTTCGTGATATGATTTCTAATCCTAGCTTTTACGCTCATCGCCGCCTAAGCCAACGATTGGATAACTTTTGCAGAGAATTCGAATTCGGAGAGCTAGATGCAATTGAATTTGTAGAATTGCTTCAAGATACTCCCGATGTCAAAATCGCTGAATTGAAAAAAGAGGCTGTCCGTGTTGCAGGGGATATGGGATCCGCACTTAAGTTGTTATCTGAATACTCGTTGTCAGGCGATATTGAGATGTTCAAGAACATTCTTGACTTCTTCTTAGATCTTTGTGACGAAGGCGATTTAGCATCCGTTTCATTCTTTTGGCCTCAACTACAATGCTTGCACTTAAAAATGCTGCCACCAATGGATATCAACCAGCTGATTCGGGTGGAGTTACTCGAAGATTTTTTGTTGACGGTAGCTCTTCGCCATTCGGTGCACTTGTCTCTTGACATGACTTGGGGATATGTAGCAGACCTTGAGGATTCACTTTTTCACACAAGCAGTTCACCGTCTACAAGACGTCGTCGATTCTCGGTATTGAGATTCGTCTGTGAGTTGGAATCCCTTTTGTTTGATTTCAAAGGAGGATGGGGAGGGGGATCAGTTTCTCTGAGAAACATATTAACTCCAAGTCTGCATCAGGTTACCATGCTCAGCGATGCCATGGAACAACTTATGGTGTATCGACGATGTATATCACACAAATTCTTCACGCGATCTATCAGGATGGAGAAACTCTTGCAGGTTAGACATAGTAAACCTCCCGACGAAGCCGCAGAAGATGCATTAAGAGTTGCGAAGCATGCAGATTACTTCTCTTCTCACTTGAGCTTTACTCGAAGAATTTGTGATGTTGCTGAAAAACTAAGATTCGTTGAGGTTGATGAAAGGGAAGCAAAGCTTGAAGAAGAATTAAGTATACTTAATTCCTCTGGCTTGATGGGAGGTGATCCTTTGAACCGCGTCGCAAAGGACAGTCTAATGCGAGTGGTACGTGTCCCTCCAACGGAAGGTCATGTCTTTCGCAGCAAGGAACGGACTCCAATCTTATTACTTATGGAGTTGGTGAGAGAAACTGATGTAGTGATTCCCGAAGTGAAAGATATAGACCAAAAACTCAAGGAACAATTAGAGCGATATCCCCGACCTGAGGGACCAACTGAGGCAGACTCTGTCTTTCGAAGAGCAAGCCACTATGCCGTCGACCTCGAAATGCCGTCAGATTTTGATTCTGACAGCAATGAGGTGAACAATAAAAGTGGGACTATTTCTAGCGAGGATAATGGAAATGGTGCAGAAATTCTTTCGTTTAATGAGTTCTCCATAGCTCAAGTCAATGAGAGTCGACATGAATTCAAAGGTTTAAATAATTTAAGGGGGGAAATAGATACTGCGAGAGACGCACACGTCTCTCCAAGGAGAGCATTAGCAAGATTTAAGAGATATGATAATGACGATGATGATGTAGATTACGTTACTAATACTGATCCTAGGACGCCCACAAAGCAGGCAATGGAACAGATGGTGTCAGATGTTATGACCCAACACCTAGATATTCCTCGATTACCTGTTAATGAAGATCTACGAGAATTTCCAAGGGCAAATCCTCATACGCAAGTCGTAAATGGATTATCTCAATCATCGTCGAAATCAAATTTGACTTTGGCAATGCGTAAGATCAGTACTCTTGGAGACACAGAATCGGCTTCCTCTTCAAGTAGTGAAGATATTAGACGT
Organism: Fragilaria radians; assembly: GCA_900642245.1. Lineage (NCBI taxonomy): Eukaryota > Bacillariophyta > Fragilariophyceae > Fragilariales > Fragilariaceae > Fragilaria > Fragilaria radians. Next base: position 149,663 of record CAAAJI010000094.1, on the reverse strand, counting down.
AATGTGCTAACGACAATTATGTCCAAAGGTCTCAATGGAAACCATGCAATAGCTGCAGGCGCAGCTATATCCGCGCAGAGAAGTCTCCAAGAGCTGGAAAGAAAGAAAGCAGTAGAAATGATTTTGAGTACTGAAGCCTTATCAGAGAAAGAGAAGGGTTATAAACCCCCGGAAACTGAAAAAGGTGAGCTTGCAAGTTGCCACACACAAAAACTTATCGACCTTTGTTTACTTGACCGTCAAGAATCCAATGCGAATGAACAAGGTGTTTACAGTGAAGAGGAGGAAGAGGCGATAGAGTCACTTCGATTGCTCTTAATTCAAAATCAAAAATCTTTGGGAAGTGGTTTCTCATACACATCTCTTCGAAGTGTCAATGCTCCACTAAATCGGAATGGAGCGATAGACAGGAGTGAGGTGATTGAAATCCAAGCAGGCGACTTTGACCCAAGATTGGAAGGCTGTGGTGTTCTGCCTCCTGCTGTATTATCTGCGTTAACGTTGTGGAAGGGAGGTATCGTCACTAGCGCGGAATTATTGGAACTGGTGAAAAAAGATCTTCAGTACATGCAACAAATCGATACTTCATCCAACTCACAACGCGATAATTCTGCTTTTTGGGGGCGCTTTGCGTTTGGAGAACGATGGGCGGAAAAGAAAGCGAGAATTGCGGCAACAAGCCCTGAAGGATCAATTCCTGGATGGGATCTCCAAGGTGTTATTGTAAAATCTAATGATGACCTTCGACAAGAAGCTTTTGTCATGCAACTTATTGATCTTTGTAAAGAGGCATTTGAGTTAGCTGGGTTAGATCTTTGGGTTCATCCTTATCGTATATTGGCAACTGGAAGAACAACTGGTATTATAGAGTGTGTCAAGAACGCTATGTCCTTTGATGCCTTAAAAAAACGTCCTGGTTATAAAGATGGGCTACGAGGTCATCTGAGACGAATGGCAGAGTTTTCACAGAACCCAGGAGAATCATTCAAAACTATGCAGCTAAATTTTGTGCGCTCTTTGGCTTCGTATTCCTTGATGACCTATCTCTTCCTTGTGAAGGATCGCCATAATGGAAATATTCTACTTGACACAGCTGGTCATGTTATTCATATTGATTTTGGCTTCGTCTTTGGAATTGCTCCAGGGGGGTCTTTTTCTCTCGAGATGTCCACTCCATTTAAGCTCACAGAAGAAATGTTAGATGTAATGGGAGGTATGCAATCACCTCTTTTCAGTGAATTTGTCACTCAATTTTGTTGTGGGTTTGTTGCCCTTCGTTCGCATATGGATACATTTCTTACACTAGTGGAGATAACCTGTAATACTTCTGCTTTTAAGTGTTTTGAAGGTCGGGAACCCTGTGACGTCGTTGAAAAGATGCGTGGAAGATTTTGCCCTGATCTTTCAAAAGAAGGAGCGGTTGCGTTTGCCATGGATATCATTAAACAGTCAACTCAATCGTACGGAACAAAGCAATATGACTTTTTCCAGTATTTATCGCAAGGAATCGCAGCTTGAAAACATCTGGATATAGAGTGCCTCAGTAATTCTACCCTAGCAAAATGTATTTTTAATAAAACTTTGTTGAGGAAATAATGTGACTCATCAATCATCTCGTTCTCATCAAAGATATTGAGAATGGCAATTGGAAGGTGCGTCAAGTAATGCTTCTCTAGTCACAAGATGAGGGTGATTCAAATTAGAATACAGAAAAGATAAGAAAAGTAATTCTAGTAGAACAATCTTCCTCAGGAAAATTTGATGGACAACATGAATGATTTTCTTTGATTTTAATCAGGATACTATTTAAACAAATTTCTCCTGCTACCAAAAGGTTTATGCTATCTGCTTACGTTGCAGCATCTTATAACTCTTACTCTTATTGATTTGTCTAGAATATATGAAGTCTATGTTTACTGGTAGATACACAATCAAAACTGGGAGAATGAATCCAAACAGATCAAGATTACTCTTTGACGGAGATGTCTCACACTTTTTTCAATAAAATCCCTGCCTACTGTTGCAAACCAAATGTGATGACCCTCTCATAGAATTATTTTGTTTTCAATACTGCTAAAAATTGCTACTACATCTCCGAGTATACAGTAAAGAATCAGGCATACTTCAATTACTCGTTACTAAGCTCCCTTAACCCAGGAAATGCTTGACAAACGAAAATTATTTGCAAGCGAAAGTTAAAATGGTACGATGCGTGATGAAAATAATCATTGAATATCGTGTGTTTATGATAATCTAACCTAAAGTTTGAAAGGCACCAAAGGGAAAGAAAGCAGATGCGAAATCGAAGTCCTCCAAACCAGTAAAAAAGGTTGCGGATCCTCTTTTTCCTGCCCGGCCTCGGAATACTGGTATCGGTGGTGCTATACGTCCAAAAGGTCGTGATTTATCTCGCTTTGTGAAGTGGCCTAAATACATTCGAATTCAGCGTCAACGAGCTGTATTGTATCAACGCCTCAAAGTCCCTCCTTCCATTAATCAGTTCACCAAAGTGCTTACTAAGAATGAAGCCATGACAGTCTTTACTCTCTTGAATAAATACCGCCCAGAGACGAAAGAAGCACGAACACAGCGAATTCAAGAAACTGCCGCCGCTGCAGCTGAGGGAAAAAAGGAAAAGCCTAAGGCCGCTGCTAATGTCGTAACCTACGGTCTTAAAGAAGTAACGACACTTATCGAGGAAAAGAAGGCTCAACTTGTTCTCATCGCATGTGACGTTGACCCTATCGAGCTTGTAATGTGGATGCCGGCGCTTTGCAGAAAGATGGACGTTCCTTTTATGATTGTCAAGGACAAGGCGAGATTGGGCGCCATTGTCCACACCAAAACCGCAGCTTGCGTGGCCATAACGGATGTGGCATCTCAAGATGCTGGTCAGCTAAAAATTCTCAAAGATTTGGCGATGGAAAAATATAATAACAATGCTGATCTCGTGCGAAAGTGGGGAGGTGGTATCATGGGTCTCAAGACTAAAGCGAAGCTTGAGAAACGTGCAAAGGCTCTTGCCGTTGAGGAGGCAAAAAAACTTGCCTCCTTAGGTAGAGCCTAAGTTGATATTTATGCCACGTAGAGGCAACTTAAGATATATATATTTCTACATTATGCCATTGACACTATCGATGTCGAGATAGTTGAGGCTTACTCTTTAATATTTGTTTCGTGAACTTTATATAATAATGGCATCATAATTCTACAGTCGAAGTAGGCTTTCCTGCTTTGATGGAAATATCGTACATGTTATCCTCCGACAGAACTCCTATAGTAAGCTACCATTTAATTTCCAATTCTGGATTAATTGGAAATAAAGCCGAGGAAATTTCAGAATGTTTTACATAATATAATAACTCGCTCTCCTCTCCATGGGGGTTTCTAGGTCCTTTCCCCCCACCAAGCTGGCGTGAACCATAACTAATAAAGCTCTCTTCGATTATATGGACTTCTTCGACATCCGATAGCAGTAGCCCAGGGAATCGCAGCTCCTCGTCCACAACCAGTTCTACCATGTCATCGTATGCAGGCTCTAAAGTCCAGGCCGAAAGTGGAGCGATGGTACCATCTTCTTGAACGGCTCCTAACTCATTAATTGATTTTCCTTTTCTTTTAAACAACACGATATCCATTTCCAATAGTTCACTCGACAGGCACAGGGACAATCGGTTGAATCTAGCACATGAAGCCAGGCTATAGGAAATCCAGCCATTTGCAGTATCTAGAGTCAAAGCAAAGGACAGGATACAATGGAAAACCCCCAACCAAGAATATAGGGTCATGATCACGCAAAGTATTTCAACAGCAACACCATTCGAGATTCCTGGAGAGAAAAGGTTAATGGCGCAGCACTGTTTACCAATTACCAGCCTACTGTAGACTGTAGAGGATATTTGGAAAAAAATTGAAATTGTACGTTTATTAGAAACTATTCATCTTGATATGATGCAATGAGAAATATGGCTTATGAATCAATATTTTTTGTCAACAAATTAAGCGAATAAAATGATTATTTAATCTAGAATGTCCATGTTGGCTGAATACGGTTGTACTTGCGGGAGGATGTCACCAATACTTATGTATGTATATAAAGTATTCTTTTCTTCAGAAATAAAATCGTTTCCACATTAATGCTACTGCTATTGCTGTTGCTTTTACACGTAATCATAAGTAATTTGATGAAACACAGTTGGTGTTTTTCTGCATTGTAAATTTTATAGAAGAACAGCCTCTAAATCCCTATCCTTAATCTATAAGCTATGGGAAGGGCATTAGGAACACACTCTTGTTCACTTAGTCATATACTTAGTATACCTGTTAAGCAAAGGATGAGGGGAGAATACTCTTTGCATCCTTTTCTGTTACCTCCTCCTTATGATTCTCCTCTACATCTCTCTTGAAAATGTTTCTTTAACATAATATCCGCAATGTTGTTCCCCTCTTCCCGTTATTCAAAAGTTCTCGAGTGAAGTGGTATTTGATACCAACCTGTTTTATCTTGGAGGTGATTGGGTTGTTTATAGATATCAGTGACAAGTTTATCAAGATAATTATTTCTGAAATAAGTGCAATCTTGGTGCTCACCTCTAAATATACGAGGTCTTCCGCTTGTGTAGATCCGAAGGCAACAGTACTCTGTTCTCTGCTTGTATGGCAGTTAGTAAGGTAAATCAGATACACATTCACACTCCTACTTGTATCTTGATCTCCAGCCTTTGATATAAAAATGTCATTCATATGTTCCAGGTATGATCTGTACTATATTTTACAATCCTAGAAGGCAATAATACTTTGAGATTATTGTCAAGCACACCGAATTAATCTAGAAAAGAGATTAATTCAAGAGATGTTATTTAGTAGCAACACTTGGAGATGTCCAGTGTTGCTAGAACATGCTAATCTAGATAATAAGGATATCTGATATATTAGCACATCTAAAAACAACAAATGACAATGATAATATTTGTTCTTTTTCCGTTTGCAAATTCAAAGGTCTCTAAAAATTAGATATAACAAATCACATGTGCTTCACAAACTTTCATATAATTAAAACATACCGACATAGCAATAGCAGACTGATGTAAATGAGTATTATCATAATGAAAAATTAGGTAATCAAGACTCCAATCTTTCACGATTACAAAACAAGATTTATTTTTCATAACTTCCTTAAAATAGGACATAATTTCACTATTGTCTTTTCAACATAGAGCATGATCAACGAACTTGAAGGCTCAGTAGAAAAACTTCTGGTGTGCAATGCTTGCTCCTGACCTACCTTGACTACCGGTAGGTATCAAGAAGTTAATCCCTAACACAATAGGTTGTAAGTGACACCAGGCTAAGTTATAACTTACTAAACTAAGTGATGTGTGCATGTAACCATATAAGGAAACGACCGTTAACGTTAGTACGTAGAAATAATACTAGAATTAAAATATTCTTGAATTTACTCATGTAACTATAGATGAGTTACAGTCTATAGCTACCACAAGTTTCATAGATGATTGCCATTAATAAGCAAACTTGGTGAAGCTTAAGTGTTACTTATAAATGGTAAGTATATCTATACAATCCAGTACTGGATCTAAACTAAATGGCACTAATAAAGGATCTAAAAAACATAATTGCAAATCCAACTCTCAAAGTGTAAAAGAGTTGAAGGGCTAATCTAAATTATCCTTATTGACACCCAACTTGTCTGTATTGACAAACCAACTTATCGAAGAGACTTGCCTAATCAATTGGGGCAAAAGGCTTCAAGTAAGATCAAAATCTTCAAGAGAAGGTATCTCTTGGAAAGGGTTTAAGAACATCTCTAAAACTGCATAAAACAAAAACAGACAGAAAGTGGTTTAAAAAAGATCATATTTCATCATTGTGTACTTTCTATAGTCTAACAAAGTGCAGCTTCATCCATAACCGTTCTCAACTCCTTTACACAACTATATACTTCTGACCTTGAATCTGCCTTAGCAATTATAGCAATAATTTCATAGCAGATCTGTATTCTTCTGCTCTCTTTTTCGAAATTATGCTTTCTTTGCTGTTGGGTCAATGCACTTTTGGGTCCTGTGGGAATCATAAACTCTGCTCTGAGCTGCTCTAAGAGTCTATACAAATTGTAAATTATGATCTAATAAAGTTACTTTTACATTAGATCTCTTGTGAGCTTTCCATTGACCATGTAGTTGCTTTAACTTACGTGCAAGATTCAACACGTAGCCTCTCGGCTTATGTGATCTTAGATTCACAACTTAGATTCATGAATTTTGAACCTTGATAGATTCCCCTTGTTACTTGGAAATCTGTAATTATATGCTGATCCTGAAAAGATATTTAAATGATCTTCTTCATTTATAAGCAATATTAAGCATCACTAAATTCATTTAAGGCCATGTCTTTATTGAACTTGTGGCAGGTATAGAAACAATAGTTAATTATGTACTTTATTATAGATTTAGATAAGAATATTGATTCTAGTATTATTTACTATGTACTAACTTGGATGTCGCCAGTATTTTTACACCCACATATCTCATAGTCTTAGCAACCTTAGCGGAACCTATTGTGGTATTGTTTACAACCTATAGTGCGAGTAGAGAGTTATAGCTCTCGGATTTTTCGTGAAGATATCAGCATCATTCTAAAGTCCGTCTTTGGCAATTTCGTGGATAAATGGTGTCTTGTATTTAGGATCCCTAGGAGATGCCAAGATTCAGATCTAAAGCAGATTGGCAAAACAAAGAAGTAGACTGTGGTATGGTAATTCTGCATTTGGCTCATTTTTCCAACATGATACCTCAGGATCCATTCTAAAATTTCAACTTGTGAACATGTCCTTTCCATTATGTCCATAGATTTGATAAGTCTCTCAGGATTTGAAATGTCTGTCATTCCCAGACGTACCAG
>CAAAJI010000094.1:108354-142698 GCA_900642245.1 Fragilaria radians | reverse complement strand
CAATAAATTTATATTAAATCTACCCGCCTATCCTTGCGCTACTCCTTTTGTATTCAAGACCTAATTTCGTCCACTTTAATTACTTTCTTCTCCTTTTTTTCACACATGATCGTCTTTTTCTTTACTTAGACTCAATAATTCACTTCGATCACGGCACATGCATGTTACCCGGATTTTCCACTTTTTGCTCAAGTCCAATATTTCACTATCCGTATATTTCCACTTTGCATTGGCTTCCCAAAGTCACGACTTAAGCTACCCGTATATTTCTTAAGAAGATAAAATCATCCAACATGAAGTTTACCTTCTAACACACACTTTGCCTCCAACCGTGTGATCGAATGTAATTTGAATTTTATCATTGTGAAAATTATTGTTATATTGTCGATAAATGTCTAGGAAAGTTGGAGAAAAAAGCAAAAAATCAAGTATATTTGTAGGCGTGAGTGAAGAGAGTTGAGCAAGCAAGCCTGTGTATGTTGGAAATTAGCAAGAGAGTGCTATTGCCTTTTGGTTGATTTCAAGTATTAGATTTGCTGTCTTTGTTGTTTATTCTCTTGAATCATTATGTTAATTTGATAAGTTGTCACTTATTTATTTGAGATTAATTTCATTTCCATTCGTATTGCCTTTTTCTGCGGTCAGAGAGAAAATGTTCATAAAGGATGCAATACTGCATGTAGTGGATAAGTCCGAGAAAAAAATTAAGAAATGGAGTAGATAGGAGATATTGTTGCAAATTCAGCAAACATTTGCATTTGGAAACTGCTTAGAAAGCAATGTAACAAAGTTTTTGCATCATTCCTTCAATTCTAAAGTAACCATGGTATTGAAGGATCTAGTTTTGAAAATGTATTACTTTCCAAAAAATGGAAGAACAAGCTTTCAAAATGTGTTGCGTATTCTTGCATTGTCATGTGTAATTTTCCTTGGTTAAGAATTACCTTAATGATACTATCGAAACGTTTTTGAAGGATCCTCTACGATAGAATAAGTGAAATAATCTGAACACAAACAAAGTTTGTTTTCCTAGATCTTGAGAACCTGCAATCCATTTGAAGATCAAGAAAAAGTGACTTCTTCTTGAATAAATACTTATTCATTGATTGAGTTCGTATACTGAGATTATCGATCTTGTTCGATCCATCTTATAATATTTGTTTAACTTAATCCATGCGTTAATATGGAAAACAGACGTCTGTGAGAAATGAGAGGCAAACTTACAGTATTTATTTCAACATATGCACATGGTTAAGAGAAATCATGTCGAAAAGGAATAGTGAATGTCTCCTATAATGACATAGCGTTGTACAAAATGCCCTTAGATGAATAAAGTAAAAATTGATTTCTCGAGTCGTGGAAATACCGTTTGAGATGAAAAACTAGGAACAAAACTGAGAATTGGAAACAGGCAGTGAATGATTTAATAAAGAATATTTAAAAATGAAATGGAGGAGTCCTAAAAACGTTTCTTGAATGCATCGTAACGACATCTTCATGAGTAAGACAATACAATAAGAAAGTATATTTTAACCAAGACCTCGAAAAGAGCCGTATTTTCTGATGATCTACTTTGCTAATTGTAGAAATCCGTCTAATTGCACAATAATTTGTGTCTCAAAGCAAATAGGCAAGGGTCAAATGATTAAGAAAAAAGGTTCATCACAACCAAAATCTATGCAGCATATTGAAAGGTATGATCTTCTTTCCTCCAAAGTTAAGTTTATGCATTCTTATGCACAAAGCAATGTATCTTGACCTGATGGGTATCATTGAGAGACAATTAGAAATAACATGAATGCATTGTGTATTTAGAATTTTGACGAAAAGGAGCACAAGGAATATAGACCACGGAAACAAGCTGAATCAGAGCCCTCCCTGATCCTGTTAAATAAATTACAAGAAAGGCTTTATCTACATTATACACGATGGATGACACTCACAATTTTTTATCCAGCCAAAAAATAGGTGACGTTGTCAAAGTCCCAAATAATGCAGCCACGTCAGTTCAACTATACCTGATTGACGCGTTACCTCTGTCCCCATTTATTTGCTTGTGACAATGAGTAAATGTTCAAACGCGTGACAACAAACCAACAACAAATCACAATCCACAATCCACAAGAAACGTAAGTTGGCAAGTTGTAACCAGCACGCCCAGAAAAAAAAACTACAAATTTTGATGAAGATAATATGTCTGGACTTTTGGAGAACACCAAATTTTGGCTAAACCTATGTCCGCGTGTGCTTGGTCAAGGTGTTACTGCTATAAAAGAAATTGAGACCAAATCCAAAGAAAAAAGGAAATAACTTAAACAGTAAAGAGTATAAAGACAAATTCCTCCTTATAAAAGCAAAGTATTGACCAAGCAAGTGCTATGCCGGAGTTTTCAGGATTTTATCTACACCTCGTAGGGAAGATATCTAAGTATGCACTTTAGTTCTTAGACTCTTTGTTATTAGAGTTCTAAATCCTTAATTTGATCTTTTAATAGACCATTTTTTCAGCTGTCCTAGATTGGATCTGGTGCTGAATTGTATAATGATACTTTCCATTTAGAAGCTAAATACTTAATCTTCACTAAGTTTTAGTATGAATATTCCATTTTATCCTTTTGTTGCTGGGAATGGTCCCGTACGAGGTGTTGACTATTCCATAGAATTCCGGGTGTCTCCATTAGTATTTGGTCTCCAACCTTATATTTGAAGGTATATGACTTTTGTCTTCTTTATGTATTACTTAAGTTATGTTTTCTTTTCTGGATTCTATTCTAATTTGCCTTAAATTAAGTGTTGTGAATCATGTCTCTGCCAAACACTAATTGATAAGGCATAGCCTTTAGAGTTGTATGATAGGTGCTTTGTATATGTATAGCCCATGCAGTTGACTGAAGGAAGTAATCAATAGAAAGAGTTTCCTCTAGATTTTCTTTCTCTAAGTAAAATGATCTGATCATTTCATTTATCACTTTGTGGATTTGCTCAATCATTGCGTGAGGGTTATGACTGGTTGTCAGTTTGGCAATAACATCAAAATTGTTGCGCATTTGCCTCAATTGTCAAGGATCATAAATTGAGGATACAGATAAAGCGCCAGCCAGGCGTTATGAAACAATTCCTGGATGGAAGCAGCCGAATTTTATTGGCTTTGGCAATCTCAAACCACCCTGTGGCTGGACCGGTGTGTCTTTGGTGTTGTCTTGATAGTGAAAGGACCCACAAGATCTGCACAAAGCATGACCCAGGGATCAGATTCTGCTTTTTTGGGATGCATTGAGCCACATTTCTTGCTCTCTTTCTTTGTCAATTGACAAACTGGACAAGTGGCACATAAACATTATTCATCTTGTGTGAGACCAGGCCATGGCATAGTGTTCCTGATAGTCTTCTCGGTCCGAATCTGTCCTGGGTGAAGAAAGTATGCATGATGCCAGGAGAGTACTTATTGTTGTTAGGACTGAGGAATGCAGATTTTATCTTTATAACACAGAAGGACAAATTCCTCTATGTGTTACATAATGTAATCGGGTTGTTATATTCCCTTTTTTAATGCATTGGCAATTTGATGGTACAATTTTCTGATTATGAGAGAAGTGTGTGGAATCATCAGTTCATCAATGCCGAAGCAAGATAAAGTATCCTCTATAACATTTTCATCTCCTGGTAGATTCAAATGTTCTCCATATTCTTCCAGAAGCAAAACCCAGTGTAAAATCCAACCTGACTCTTTTATTCCAATAAAGGTATTATTCTTATGATCTGTATGGAACTTGATTGGGTAACCTAGCAAGATATTCTTATATTCCTTGCAGGTTTCAAAAGTAAATAACAACGCACGCTCAGTGGTTGTGTATCTTCTTTGGACTGTATTAGGCTTTTGGAATAAGCCATCCTCAAAATCAATACTCCAAAAACCAGAAAGAACCATGCCATTTCACTGGAATAGTTAACTACTATCGCAACATGTGGTTTTGCAGGAGTCAGCTACTTGACTAGTCTCACCTCAAGCAAAGTCAAGTTTGAACCTATACAGCCTTTTGATAAAATCAAAAAGGTTTTTGAAACGGAGGTATTGTTAACGTTCCCAGATTTTGAGAAGCCACTCCATTTCTTCACTGATGCTCCTGATCATTATCTAATTTGATGTGATAGTAACCAACGCCTAAATCCAAGGCTGTGGCAAAGGTAAATCCTTCCATTGAGTGAACCATGTCCCTAATCTTAGGTATTGGAAATTGAATTGCGTTCCTAAGGTCAGAAACAACCCTAATTGTTCTGTCTTTCTTAGAAATAGCAAGGGTTGGGGATGCCAATTCGGAATTTAATCTTCTTCTAGGACTCTGTTGTCCACCAATTTGGCAATTTCTGTACGTAGATGCTCCTCCACTGCTCTAGGAACACTATAAATGCAAGCATGTGCTGGTTTGACTCTCTTGTCTACTAAGTGTAGATAAATAGGTTCCATGTTAAATACTCCTTAAGTCCTGTAGATAAATAGGTTCCATGTTAAATACTCCTTAAGTCCCGTCAGAGAGATGCTCATATCTTTGGAGTAATGTAAGTAAGTTATACTGTTCCTCGGAATTGAGCTCAAAATTTGTAAAACCAATTCTCAAAGGATCGGAGGTCAAATGGAGGAAATCAAGTAAATTCAAAAAATGGCATCTATTGCACTTAATGCCGTAGACCAGGGCACTATAAGCTCAATTGTCTCAAGTTAAAGAATAAACACAGCCAAAACAGTACATCAAAGAGCAATGAAAATCAAGAATAGGGAAACTTCTAATGATGTCGCGTTTGCTACAACTTCGACTCAAAACAATGTTGTAAGTGACATCTGGAGATGTGACAGTGAAGCACGTGGTCACTACTGTCAATCTATGGAAGGGTTAACACATGTTAAAGACATAAATGAGTCAATTACAATCGGAAATGGCAAATCTTTACAAGCCATGAAACTTGGAGATCTGAAATATGAGGTAGATCAGATTGAAGGAAGGAAGTTGACAGTCACATTCTTGGATGTGAAGCATGTACCAGATCTTTACATTAACCTGTTCAGTCTAAACAAGGCTCTTCAAAATGGTTTTAGTTGAACAATGAAGACATTTCTATCTCCTTAACAAAGGGACTCACTAGTTTGACCGAATAATAAAAGCAACGAAATGGCTTTGTCACCGGAGTGAAGTTGAAAGTATTGCAACCTGAAGGTATACTTAATGGGTTTGTTAACGCAACAATAAATGATGCTTATGAGATTAATTATCTGCATAGGCTCTCGGACACTGCGGTCTAGAAACCTTAAAACCTCTGGTAAATTTGATGTGTGCAAAGATTGTGCAATTGCAAAGGCACGACAGAGAGAGGAATCGTTAAACTCGAGTACCATTCCGGCAGAACTGCTATATATTGATACAAGTTCAATCCAACACAAAAGTTTTGGTGGTGCTAAATTTCGGGTACTCATTCTTGATGACTACACCAATTATTGTTGGAATTTCATCCTGAAAAGCAAAACAGACTTAAAGGGGAAAGTCAAGACCCTATTAACTGATTTGAAAATTGCAGGTCAGACAGTTAAACACCTTCGATGCGACGACGCAGGTGAAAATAAGATTATGAAGTATGATCCCGCAATTAAGTCCTTTGGTGTTAAATTTGAATTTTCGGGCTCAAGGACTCCTTAACTTCAAGATGAAGATGTTTGGTGAAGTTGCTGTAGTTACTACAAAGAAGAAGATTCAATCTAAGTTAGCAAACCGGGAAAAGTCATGTATCTTTTTGTAGGTTACGCAGAGAATCACTCTCGTGATGTGTTTTGAATGTTAAAGCTTGAAACTCATACAATCATTCTTTCAAGAGATATCATCTGGCTAAACAAAACCTACAAGGACTGGGCAATGGATAGATCTGGAATTCCATGTCAAATGAAGATGATGTCAGTGAACTACCAACCGGAATCGTTATTTGTCAAGAGTGTGATAACAAGGATAACGTCAACGTTATGGATGGCAATAATGTTAAAACAAAAATGAAAAGGTGCTCCGTGCATTGAAGAGGTTGGAAGGTCGGTTTAATCCCCAAGCAAGGCAGACCATTGACAGTTATAAGGAAGGGCAGGAAATTTCCCGTGAACAAGCTAATCTTGCTCTCTTTAGCAGTTCCAAAGTTCGCGAATCATCATCATTTCATGAAGCAAGGAACATTAAGAATGAAAAACAACAAAGACTATGGAGAGAAGCAATCAACAAGGAACTCACGGATGTGAAGAGCAAAGGAGATTGGGAAGTGATTGACAAAGTACAAGCTCCAAAGGACTGAAGATGCATTAGGAACAAATGGATATTTAAAGTTTAAAGAAACGACACTTTTCGCGCAAGACTTGTGGCTTGCGGTTACAGTCAAGCACCTGGAGTTGATTTTGAAGAAAGTTTTGCTCCAGTCATCAATGACGTAAGTTTTAGAATCTTACTTATTGCTAAGCTTGTTTGGGAAGTGAGATCTACAATCATTGACATTGAAACTGCATTCCTATATGGCAAGTTAGACAAAGAAATCTATATGGATATACCTTCTGGATTGAATGTCGGCAATAATACATAGTTGATTTTACAAAAGACACTCTACGGTCTAGTAAAAAGCGCTAGAACGCTTTATCAATTGATTGCGTTTCAGAAATGTTCAATTTTTCAAATTGCTTCCTATGCCATGTTAATTTTCAGAGTACTTGATCAAAATTAGAAATCAAATAGTATGCTAACCCAGTCAATGAGGTTCTTTGATAGCCTCGGCCATTTGCATTTGAATATTCTTCAGACAACTTTTGCCATAGGGTATGCGTTTCCCTTTGTAACGTACATTTTTTTCTCATAGTAAGATGATGTCTCGTAACCCTATTGGATTACTTTTTCTCGTTTTTCTACTTGACAAAAAGAATTGTTCGATTTGTTCTTTGAGTTGAAACGATCAAGCTAAATAAAATGATCAAACAAAGTTTGATTGGAGAATTCCCTTTCTTTTTACATCGAATCGCTCGACACGTCATTCAGTTTTGAAAAAGAAAAATCGCACTTTGCACCAGCCTAAAAGTGTTTTCAATGAAGTTGGTTGCTCCTGATCATCGAGACGTCTTATGCGGTAGAAGTACTGAGTGTCAGAAGCATGACGGAAATCAATATCTTAAAAGCCTCATCGATCGCCACCTTCCTAAGTATGCCCAAGCTGAAAATAAGAGTGATAAAAGTTTAATACTTCGAGAAATTATTAGAAACATCATAATGCGAGGTGGAAGATTTTTGAAAAAAGATTGTTCGTCAGAATGCTACTTTGTTGCCGGAATAAAGTCAGCACGGTGAGTTCTTAAGGATTATGAAATGCCTAATCAAGTTACATGGCAATTAGAAATTAACAATGCGTATTATGTATTATGTAGTGACAAAGTGGGACACTGTCTTCGTGAAGCTATGACAATGAACAAACCTCAATCTTTGTGGAGACTCAATCAAATGAAACATACTTTGAGCACTAGCGAGATCGCCAAGTACAACGAAACCTCAATCGAATTTGAAATAAGCTCTTTTCAAGCGCTTGCTCAAATCACATCGAGGCAACAATTCTACAGAGAGAAAGATAGCGAGCCTAATTCTATGCAAATTTGTGAAGAAGATGATAAAAGCTTCAGCTTTTCGATAGATCCATACTGTTTGGATATAATAACCGGAAAAAATGCGAAGGAGCTGGTTGCACAAGAATTATTGCTCAGTTCCCAACTCTCGCCAACGCGCAATGGAAAACTTCAAGGCATTACCCAAGTTGACGCTCTATATGAGCTACCCTTTGAGGGGGAATGGGAAGAGCTTATTCTTCCCAGGAGTAACTGTCAAGAGTTCTATTTTAACACTTAATGCTTCAATACCTCCAAACCGCAAATGAGTACTTCCAGTGTGACCTGTAATGGACTTCATCATCTGTGATGAAAACATTTCTTCTGGAAAAGAAAAGACAGTTGCGCCTCATCAAAATTTATTCCCAAGAAATTAAGTCATTCTCTTGCTATTGTGGAATGTCTGTGTGATTATAGTCCTTTCCTTTCCAGCAACAGCACCAATTTCTCTGTTCCTTTCTTGTGGAGATATTAAGCAACACCCAATCTCTTTCCATTTGGTAAAGCAGTCTATGATTTATCAAATCATGAAAATGATAAGTCAGTCTTATTTGTAAAGATGTCTTTTGGGTATATCTCCTTTATAAAGATATAGACCACATACAATTTAATCCAAACTCATAAAAGAGTTTTGTACAAATGTGTCACATGGGAACTATATGACTTAGAAAGGTCTATGCTAATACACAAGAAAAGAAACGCCAAAAAGATTATCTTTCAAGAGTTGATGCTAAGTTTTATTTACAACCTAAGCATACTGAATTAAATAATTGAAATCAAATAGCTACATCCAAGTTGTTTGGCAGTTTCTAAACACAATCCTTGGAAGTGTCAAAGTTTATGTAACTCTGATTCCTTGTAACTCTACTTCTCTTTTTGGTTTGGATCTAATTGAAGCGTTGCTCTCTTGCTTTGACAGTTTAATAGGTGAAAGCCTGTCGCATTGAGGCTTTAAGCACAAAGGACATTTGGTAAAGTGAAATTTTACAATTTAAAAGTGTGTCATCACTATCTTTGCTTTTAAGTCTTTTTCAAAGAATCAGGTAAAGCAATAGTCTGAACTATACTTACAATTTTCTTATCATTAAGTGTCCAACAAATTGACGAACCTTTGATAAGAAACAAAATATTGTATTCATGGAAAGCATTTTGAGGATGCAGCTCCAAAATAACTTTCTCCTTGAATTCACTAGGCGATTAACAAATGACTATAGCAATGTAAGTAAGCCAAGTATTTCTTACCACTTAGAAAAGGGATAATTTGTTGAGTTGTCATCAAAAAAGTGCACTCAGACTTACATAAGCATTTTAGAGAGGTCATAGGGTCAAAGCATTCACTTACATTTATTATTGATTAAGGAGAAAGTGATTTGTATCTTCACGTTGATTAATTATCGGAAGGCATTTAAGGAACTTTACTTCTCTATTGGTAAGTTCTGTGCTAGAGATATATAGCAATATCAGAATGAAATTAAAGCAACGACAGGTTATCGAACGAAAAATGAAAACTGCTTGAAGATTTCTGCATGATCTGGAAAAATCCTGTTTAACAAATCCCGAAGTATGACTTGAATCTTGATTTCTTGCGAGCCTTATTTTGATGATCTTTGCCTTCCGGAGCTGATTCAAAAGATCTATTCAAGCTATTCATCACATCATTTTTTCCTCCGGGTCTAGTGTCATTGACTTCTTTGGAGTTCAAATTATCTGAATGAGGAATATTTATTCCGCGAATGTGCTCTATTTGTTGTGTCAGCAATTGAATTTCTTCTTGCATCTTTTGTCTCTTCACCCATTCTTTTTTTAATTCCCTCAGTTTGTGCTCTGCAGATGCAAGCTCTATCTCTCCTTGGATACGTGTCACTTCCGATTCTACTGTCCAGATCGCAGGACTATTATCCTTTCCATCAGATATCCTCTGCAAATTTGCAAATGTTCTGAGGGGGTCATTCTCACGGAAAAAATCCTCCAAGAGAATCATTTCATTTCCAGTCCTGATGACATCGTTATGTGATAATTGGCCCAAGTTTCCGTTGATGGATATCATTTCTTGCCTGCTCATGACTTCATGAAGAACTGCAAATTCTGCAATAGAGGATGGCTTGTCTGGTTTATGAACTAGGCCTGAGGAGACAAACTTCCATTTCTCTGGTATTCCATATGACAGTGGAAGACAGAGTAATTTCGCAAGGCCAACTAGCCCCCTTGAAGCTGTTAACTTCATAACAGCTATGTTGACGAAGGGGAAAAGCACTTTTCTGAAGGTTTCAGAGCTCCTATCGATCGCCATTGGATATACAAGGTGGTTAGAGTCATCGATTCCAGTATGATCAGATTTGATTGGGATGCCATTAATTTCATCAACAAGATATAAGTCCTGTACATCCTCAAAGCATTTCACCATAGCCTCAATAGTCTGAGATATTAGCTTGTAAGCTTCCTTTAAGGGGTTAGAAAGGAATTTCAGGGCTTGAGTCTCCCCTTCTTTGATCATTTCAATGCAAATACCTAAATACTCTACCCCACATCCTATTTCGCTCAAAATAATTAAGGACACTTCTTGTACGGATTTATTCTTGCAGGATCTTGTCCACTCTTTGAACTTCGATCTGAATATTGATTTTTGATTGATACCGGATCCTAAGCAGCGCTTCAACATAAGAAAAAATGACAAAGTGGCGGTGATTCGGTTGATTTCTAGCATGTAGTATCCAATTTCAACTGCAAGTCCTAGGTCTCTCTCAGATTTCACCTTTAATTCGTAATTCTCTTCTTCTAACCTGTAAGGGAGGACAATAAGGCATGTGGGTACCACAATCTTTTCCATATCATATATAATCTTGCAAAGTCGCTCCATCGAATCTTCCATTTTCCGCCTCGTTTCATTGGTCATCCTTTTTATCACAATAGTTTCTTCTATCATGAGCTGCTCTTCTTCGTGTCGTTCAAGTATATGTTGAGCTTCAGAATTGGATGAGGGGCCAAAGAAAGGGTGCCGAAGGACGACCGACATATCTACAAGTCTTGCATCTTCTGGGGCTAGTATCTTAAGTAGTAAATCCTGAGCAATAGGATCTTCCACTTTCTCCCGAAAAAGACGTTCTGCTTTTGGACTATTCCAATCGTACAATTCGCGAAAATCTTCACTGACATGGAGATCACCACCGAATCCAAGGTGAAAAAGAGATCCACCGCTGCAAAGTGCGAACAAAAGAACGCCAAAACTCCAAACATCAATTTTCTCAGAAGGACGAACAAAGGCATAAGGCAAAGAAGACTCGTCGATTTCTTCGATGAAACCGGTCTCATCGGGTAAATCATTATACGTTTTGATGATAAACGCAAATTTCTCATCGTTTGTTATTCGTGGCTTCACCTTACTCCACAATTTAGCATGAAAAAGCAACCGATTCCAAACTTTAGCAAATTCATCCACTTCCGTACAACGATTAAGGGAAAATGGAAGATCATCAAAAGATAATGTTATCAATGAAAGAGATAAAATATCCTTCCAATCATTCGGATTTTCGAGCCCGGAATATAAATTCTTCATTTCATCACGAAGTCCTCGTGGCATAGCCTTTCTCAGGTTCCGAGCAACATCTGCCTTCGCAAGTAGCGACTTGATAACTGAAGAAATAGTTTGAATGTCGTCAGGAGTTAATAAATTTATGTCTTTTGCATCTTCTGATACTCTTCTCCAATAATCTTCGTATTTAATGAGCCGTGGATAATCAGAAATTAGATCAACTTTAGAGATCATTTCAGGAGGAAGAACACCGGTACAGAATTTAGAAGAACCTCCTCCCATTTTTTCCGAGTAGTCATTCCCGTGGATCTTATGCGCTCCATCAAAGTCAATCAAAGCTAGATTTTTTCCAAAGCGAACAACATTTTCCATCTTGAGATCGCCATGAATCATACCTGATACCATGCTGTTAATCAGATTTTCAAAAAAAGGTTGCAGGTACAACGAACTTACCTGCTTGATGTAAACTGTGTAGTGCATTTCCAACTTGTAGCATATATTCTCTAACTTGCAAAATCCCCAGTTCTTCATGCTGGCAAATTTCTCCCAGGTCTCGATCGCCAGCCGGCATAACTACTGCATATTTGTATAACGCAAAGTTGTGCACGGATGCGTTTTTTTCGAGAATATCCAAAGCATAGAGCTCATCTCTGTTCTCTGGTGCGCTGCTTATATTATCTTCGGCTACATCATCCCTTGAAGACATGATGTCAATGTCTTTCTTTCGGGAGGCATCGATGCGATCGACACTGTAGTCATCAAGTATGGGAACAACTGGCCATGTTGTATCACTCAGATTAAGAGAAGCCCTTACTTCGATTTCACGTCGAAACTGCACTACATCTTTCATGAACTTTATGACAACGGTACGAACACCCAAAGAATTGAGCCGATGCGCTCTACAAAACGTAGTAAATACTTCTTTCCCCACTGAAAGTGCATTTTCATCGTCAGGATCTCTCTTTTTTGTGTCTATCGTTTCATCATCTCCGGAGAACAACTCTTCACCAGAACAGATAGAGCCGTGGCCTTCAACTGTAGAAACCATAGGATTTTCAATACTTTCAACTTTTGTTCTTTCCAGTGATAAGAGGTTTAAAACTTCCTCCCTAGCTACGTCCTGCCTTACCCCCATCATGACAGCAAACTTCACAAACATTTCCAGAGTAACTTCATTCGGTTCGTTAGTACTTGGAAGCAAAGGAGGTTCACTACCTGCATCTGAAATATCATCATCAACATGCTGTTCTTTAGCATCGTAGATAGTCATGATTCTTCTGTATTCATCTTCAAGTCCATGATCTTTAGCCCTCATAACCAGACATGATTCCGACTTATGGACGGGATGAACTTCATCATAAAGGACATAACGTCCCACAAATCTTAGTCTACTCATGATTAAAAGTCGACAAACCGGTGTTGCACAATCCTTAATCATCATGTCAGACATTTTTGGGTTTTTAGTGTGCGCAAGGACGTCCACTGCACTTCCTGACATGCCTCTTAAAATTCTCCGCACTGCACCAGCAAAATTATCTGATACGTCGTCCCCATTGCTGTACGTGCAAAGAAAAATCCAGCCATGCTGAGCCATATCAGATAATTTTGCTAATCGATTAATCTTTCTGTCTTCACCACACTGCGAAGCTTCACGTTTTATCATATTTTCCAATCGTCGGATTCTTTCTCGATCCCTTCTATAAGGCTTGCCTGTGGTCTGATTCACAAGCAAAGGATTGTACACGAAAATAAGATCCGACCTTAAAGCAAAGTCGGCGGATGAAACTGCTTCTTTCGCTTGAAATGGCATTTTCACTTGAACTGAATCATCTGCACTAAGGCTTTTACCTCCATGCTCAAAAATATCAAGCGCATATTCAACAGCCTGATGAACCTTAGACCCCATTGACTTGTTTGTTTCTCGAGGAATTAGAGCTGCGTCCCCATAGGTTTGTAGCAGCTTTTCCAGCACCTTGAACGAGCATTGATATTCTGCAGCTATATGCAAAGGTAGATTGACGCCCTGTGCTCCAGGAATTTTGCATATTGTATCATTATGCATGATGGGTCGCAAGAGAAGCTCTACCGTAGTCGTCAGTGCTGTGCCGTGTCTAACTAGCAGATGAAGAGGAAGGTCACCATACTTATTCTGGCGATAGCAACCATCCGGATACGCTTCAATTAGCATTCTAAGAATAGCTTCTCCAGCACCACGCTCGGAAGCAATATGTATTGGTAATCTCCCATGAGAGTCTTTCAAGCGAATCGCATTTTCTCCAGGGGAGGTTAACAGGGCTCTTATGATACCCAGAGCTGGAGGCTCGTCTCTACTCAAGAGAAAAGCAGCATGCATAGGAGTACGGCCTTCCTTATCTGTATCCATTAACGCTGAAGGACTCGCTGTAATGATGGAGGTAAGAACCTCTTCGCTGACACCACATTTTAAGGCATAATGAAGTGGAACATCACCCACAGAATCGCCGGAACCAAAGTTTGCTGCAAGAAGCAAGGAAACTTGCATGTTTAACATCGGATTTGCTGGCTGGTCGACGAAGCTACTAAGTAGCAGATGAAGAGGAGATCGACCGTGTGAATCACAGGAGTGAATGAGTTGTCTGACTCTAACATCTGATACAGAAAGGATGGACCCTTCGGGGCCATGATTGTAGTGCCAAAGACCATAGGATCGTCCAGGGGTATGCTGAAAACTCAATCGCACTAGTGATCCAGATATAGTGGGTGTTTTAGCATATGCAACAACAGCCTTTCCCCACGGTTCCATTGAATCTGGTCTCAATTTGCGATTATCGTCCCTAACCACAAGCATTCCACCACAGCAATTCTCGTTACTTTGATCATCAGTTTTTGATTCATCACTTTGTTTCCACTCTACATAGAAGGAAATGAATATTGAATGAGTACACTGCTGCGTGACGAGGACATCGATTCTTTGCCATGGCTTTGGAGGAGAGTTCTCTTTCTCTTTTACTGCCTTTTTCCAAGTTGCTTCTGTAACTCGCAATGGCACCTGGGGTAAAAGTCTCACCCCTCCAGCTCGAGTATATCGGCAAGCCATTGAATAATTCAAAGCATCAATAGAGTCCAAAAATGTTGTGAGCAGGTACTGGAACCAATAAAATTTTAGCATATGATCCATGCGAGTTGAAGGGGTACGCATTTCTGCTTCTTGCGCGACTGTCCTTCCAGTGCAGCATATTGTAACAAAAACATCCCGATCAAAAAGCTGTACAAAACATAACTTCCATATAGCACACGGCTCTAGAGAGGTTAAAATTCGACCAATAGAATGGATGTACTTCTTTGGATATTCCACGTCGTCGTATTCAGTAAGATAGGTCCAGATTAAGGCGGCAGTGTCGCTTAGCAGATATCCATTTTCAGAAGCCTCCTTCTTAATTTGGTTTTCCAGTCGAGAAAGTCTATTTGTATCATCCAAATACCTTATGCTTGTTTCCTGATTTTGTGCTCCAGGATAGTAAGCAAGCAATAAGTCAGAACGCCGCATATAATTGGAGAGGATTTCGCCTACTTTGATTTCTTCCAATTCTCCTGTGTCCTGTAAGCTTAGAGCGCTATTGGCTTCCATAAACGCTCTCCCACGTTCGAAAATTTCTAAAGGGCAAAGACAAGTAACATCTATTGTTTCTTCCCTTAAAAATTCTTGTTCGGCTTTCTTACCATTTGAGACTTCTATACCGAAAACATCTTCGTCCTCGGATTCTGAGGGAGTGCGTAATGATTCTTCCTCCCATGGTTCCTCCTCTACTTCGCCTATATTGTTAATTGAAATGCCGACCTTAGGTGTGTCAATATGATTGCTTTTTCTTTGATTATTTCCTGTTTCTTCGCTTTCATCATCACTGGGATCGCTTTCGTAGCCCTCTTCTTCTTCATCAATTGTCGACGGGTGTTTTCCGTTCAAAGAGCTTCTGGTTTCCTTAGCCTTCAGTGGACTATCATGTCTTTCATGAACCGAATCGTCTAATGTAATTTTCGGCCAAGGTATTTTTACCTTTGCTGCTTCCGGATATTGCCGACAAATCCCTTTCAAGATTTCTAACCTTACACCATAGTGAGCGGCTATGTGAAGAGGTAGAATTTGAGACATTCCTTTCACTCTGCAGGCGTCCTGAGCTAGAGTTCTAGATTGACTAGTCATCGGCGGTTGAGTCTCTTGAATTTTAGATGCTTGTCTCGAAAGACTCATAAGCTGAGCCCAAGATGTAGGTCTAGCGTTTGTAAATGAGTTTTGTCTCTGTCGAACACTTCCAATTGCTAGAGGTATGAGTAGAGCTTCGATACTTTTGACATCTGCCTGACCCTGAGTTACAGTATGCAAAATGTGACAAGGAAGACTGCCTGTTCGATCTGTCTCGAAGCATGCACCTCGAAATGCTTCCACCAACGCCTGTATATATTCCGCCGGAAGTTTTTTACAAGCCGCAATATGCAAAGGCAAATTGTAATTTTTATCTCGGGTTTGCAGCGCCTGGTTTGTGTATTGGCCTTGGTCCAATAGGACTCGAATACATCCTATGGGGGCAATTTTTTTGGCATCAAGTAGAGAATGAAGGGCTGTTTGTCCCCACGCATTTTTCACCTCAACAGACGAGTGTGAAAATTCACACAATAACTTTAAAAGTATTTCAACAAACGCGTCTCTCCGAAATGTGGAACAAAAGTGTATTGGAAGGGATCCAGATTTGTCAGGTATTAGACATGCTTTTGGCTGAGCCTTGCATATTAGTGCAACTATGTCTACAGGTGCTTTTGCGCATGATATCATCAGCGGAGTCCAATCCAGAGGACCTTCTCGTTTTAAAAGTGCATTTTCAATTGCAGATTTATCCATAAATTCTCTAGGCAAGTCGATATCTTGATTCTCCGACGACATAAGCAGTCTCTTTACTTCTCCCCATTTGCACTCTTCGCATAGAAGGTGTAGAGTCCCATGATACAACGACATCTGAACTGATGCTGTGATTTGTGCTTTGCTTTTTTTCGCTCTAGGTTTCCTACCAAACCAGTACAGCTTTTTTCATTTATGCCTACTAGTGCACCTCTTTATAGTTATTATTATTAGTTGCTACTACGTCTACTTTCCTAAGTATGCAAAGCGTTTATCTTTACCATGATTACGTGTCCCATAACTCGAGAGATAAAAGAGATTGTGGGATGGATGTGTTGCTTTTAATTATTTTATAAATGCACTAGTAATTGGTGCTTGCTTTGCTCCGCAGATTTAATTATCTTACAAAAAATCATATAGACAATTCATTCAAAAGTATATTTGAGAAAATAATAAACACATAAATTTTATGATTTTTATCTCTTACTGCGGAGTTTGCAGGTTATAAAATGCATTGCATAATGCAAAATCTGACTTTTATTACATGACCTAACATGACATAGGTATCTTCAAATGTGTTCAATCATACATTACTTCTTTTTTGATTCCATGTATTACACCATTGATTCATTATTGATGGCATCAAAAAGAGTTAGGGTAGACATTAAAACTTTCTTCCTTCTTATTCTTAAGCTTAAAGTCATATGTTAGCTTTTACTGTTGTTGTCGTTGTAGAAGTCCTTCCCCTTCCTGCTATTTGAACACCTAGAAGTTGTTACTGCTATTTGAGAATCAGAGGTTTCGAGAAAAAAAATAAAAGAATTCTCTTGTTGGTGCATAATCTTGCAGCACTTGTTTTGTCAACTGTAATTTAGCGTGTTCTTTACTTGTATGAAAGTTTAAGAAATGTGTGTGCTCTTTACTTGTATGAAAGTTTAAGTAAATGCAACAAATGAAGGATAAACATGATAACAGTCATTCCAAACATTATAATTGGATTTTAGATTGATAAACATGAAATTTATTTGCATTCCTATGTCTTCAAGAAATTCCATTTTATTTGCAGACTAATATTGCAATTAATCTCAACACCATGGACTGCACTGAAAATTTCAATCTCATTGCATGAAAAAATACTTTTAATAATTAAGAGTTTACAATTGAAAGTTTGGACAACGCTATAGTGTAGAATTTTTAGGAATATAGAATTGAATTCTTACTTTAAGATCAGCTAATGGAAAGTTTGTGCACTTATGTGCGGCAGCCTATAACCATTGTACTCATACTCATCTCTCAGTCAAGTATTTGTTGTCTGTCCTAAAAGGTTACGGCAAAAAAATTGGATCGTTTTCTGTCTCATTCACATGTGCCAGCTGAAGGCAAGATCAGATGTGAAACTTTTTTTAGTGTAGATATGATAAATGTGCTTTAAACCAGGTATAATTAGACTTATAAGAAGCACAACAGATTTCCCCCCTCAATTTCGAGAAGGAATTTCATTGAGTTGAAGATGAATATTGCAATGAGATCTATCCACTGTGGACTACGATGAAAATTTCAATAGCATTTGAATGATAATTGCGTTAAATATTCTACAGTTTACAACTGAAAGTCTCGACAACACGGGTACCGTTTGAATTAGCTATATCCCTATTGATTTTCGTCGCTCACTCTTTGTAAACTCAGTACTCGTACTGGATCACCTTCTCGATTATTACTGTACTAACAAAACGCAGAAGGGTTAAGGGGTAGAAAACGGCCACATCGGATGTGAAACTTTTTTAGTCGTGTAAGATTTTTTGTTATGTTACCTGGTTTAGTTATAATCCTTTTGCTTGGTTAGAGAGAATGTCTGCTGTTTTTGGAAGCATTTGGAGCAAAACATCTTTCTGCATTATCATACAGAGATTCCCATTTCACTTTGTTGCTTCTGAAGTACATTTCTGTATCATTCTTGGCACACCGATCGGTAATGAGCATCCTATGCTTCCGAGCTAATAAGTCTTATGCCCAAATTTTGTAAGCCACTCCACTCCGTGTGCTTGCGGCAATTTTGAATCTCCCAAAGCTGAAATTCTAATTGTAACACACTCTGCTAAATGTTGATTATATAAGATGTAAAACTATACTATAGTTTGCTTCATTTCTGGGATTCATTCTTGTTCTTGATTTGTACTATGGCTTTGATTCTTGTTAGTTCAATTTATTGGGCTTATAATTGACCCCAAGCAAAAAAAACAATGTTTGTAAATGTGAGAATATTACAGATCATCCTAATAAAATAAAACCCTAGGAACTCAGTCATTTCTCAGTATTTTGCATGATTCATAGTTTCTGATGCAGTATCTAGTGATATTCTGGATACAGATTCATGGGAAGCTCATGAGAGATGTTTTAGAGGATTAGAAATCATCCACATTTGATGACTGGAATTTGCCCTCAGACATATAATCATTTCTGACGGGGAAAACTATTACCAAAATTAGAAAATTCTCGCTTACACTGAAACGTATCATCCGTTTGCTTGGATTAGAATGCTAATTTTCAGATTTTTAGTTCATACTAATGTAACTTTGTGAATAATGGAGATGGCAATGATGTATCCCGCGAAAGGAAAAAATATAAAGTCTTGGTGGCATAATTTCAATTCACAGCTTTAAAATTAAAAAGTCTACTCCTAAAGCGATGAGTGAGCAAGACATAATCTTTGGATTATTACATGGATCAAATATTATCTCTTAAGACTTGCACAACCGACTTAAATGCAAACCACTCAGGGATGTCGTCTCCCGATCGGAGCATTTGACGAAATTTCGTTCCACTAAGATTCCTTTGATTTAGTCCTTTTTCCTTTGCGTAATCTGCAGTAACGTAGCCTTCCTCTTCTGTGTATACCAAGTTCAGTGAAGGAACAGGGATCACACCGATTTTTTCGGAACATTCAATAGCTATATCTTGAGCTTCATACGGGCCATAGAAATCTTCACCAGTTACGGACGACTTTGAACCCGCCATATCACGTCCGATAATAAAATGTGTACACCCAAAATTTTTGCGGATGATCATATGCTGCACTGCTTCTCTTGGCCCAGCCATGTGCATGGAGTATGGAAGGTATTCCCAATTCACTCGAGGGTTAGCAGTTTCTTCCTTAAGAACTTCATAGGTTTTGTACCTTACAGTTCCATCAATATCATCGGCCTGAGTGGGACCACAAGTTGGATGTACCAAGACTACACCATTCTCTCCAACCGCAGGATCATCTAATGCACGAGTGAATAGTTCATAATGTGCTCTGTGAACAGGATTACGGCACTGAAAAGCCACGACATCGACACCATCTGGTAAAGACTGTCTGACTTCATGTGGAGTGCGACATGGGAATTCGCGAATGGGAGCATTCAGCCCAGTAACTTTTCCACCCATGTAATACTTTCCACGCTCTGTTGCAACCATCAAGGAGCCAGGATGCTCAATTTGTGACGTTCCATAACACTTAAGGCATTCCAAAGGTTTATTTGGGATATATTTATCAGTAAACTCCACCGTCGCAATTGGTCTATCACCGTCTTTTAGAAGAACAGTCATTCCCGGTTGCAGATCTTCATCATCAGTATCAAAAACTACAGGAAGTCCGAAGATTAGTCCGTTAGGCAATGCCATATTCTCGACGACACACTTGTAAGCTTCCTCATCCATGAATCCTGTCAAAGGAGAAAATCCTCCATTCATAATGAGTTCAACATCACAGAGTTGACGCGATGTAGCTTGAATGCTTTTGTCACATTTTGCTACCGCTGCTTCGATGTCGGCTTCTGACTTCAGCATGAGGTCTATCAAAGTACCTCCATGCGGTACCTGCTTCGATACGTCTAAGGATCTGTCCATCGTTGTTGAAAATAGTAATGTTAGTGGGCTTATCAGCATATTCAAGTCATTCAGATAGAGTAGTTGGCATTCTTACGTGTCAAAACGAGGTGCAAAAGTAGGAACTCTAGATGACGAAACACTTTTGAAAGTGGATCGAGTGAAAGCGTTGCTAGTAAAAGCAGAGGCTGTAACAGCACAAAGAACAAGAAGTTGAAACTTCATTTTTCGACGTCTAGAGTTGTAATTTACTTCCAACAATAAAAATAATGATAAAGTCACCACATATTATGGTTGAGACGTCACTCCCCACAATGAATCTACGGCCGCCCAATCTGCGATGGATCAAATTTTTGTGAAGGTCAAGTAATAATCTTATCCTTATAAAAAATGTGTATTCCTCTTTAACGCTCGAATCATTGGATTTATGAAAAAAAAACACAAAATATAGCTTGAAGAATAAAGGAGACAAGGAAATCCCCAGAATCACCCTTGATAAGCCAATATCATACGAAGTATTACGTGTATTGAGAATGGTAAGCCGCAATTTCAGAACATTATTATTATTATGACATGACAATTAATGACAAAACATCACAGAAAAGGTCTAAAAAATATGATTACATCGCAATAAATGATTGCGACAAAAAATTTCAGAAGTTGAATAAAAATGTTATTGGGTGATATAATCCTACGCAGATCGGTAATAGCTACATTACGTGTAGAATGAAAAATTGATAATGAATACTGTGCCTTAACACCATGACAAAATTATCATGAATCCACATTTTTCGTGAATCAGGTTATATCAAAAATGTAACGATTACAATTACGGTGATATCATATGATAGAAAAGGGAAAGGGGAAATGTTGTCATATCGTATTTTCAATACTATAGTTTGCTCTCATAAATGCCTGAATCTTTTCAGGGTATTTACCTTTTGGAAGAATAGTATCCCAGATTCCAATGTGTAATAAGTTGCGTCTCCAAGAATACAGCTAACTGATAGAAGAAAGTTTTTGTGACTTGCCTATCACTACAGAAACAATTAGATGGGTGCTCACTGATATTACACAGACCTTGCAGTTAGGGAAGAAGTACAGGCTCATGCAGTTGAGTTGAGAGAATACTTCAACTTTCAGGGCATTTTCCGCATAATCTTCAAATTTTGACAATTTGAGATGGTTCAGAAAAAGCTAAGCCCATCTAGAGGGTCATTATGTGAAAGTTGAACAAAGTTTGTAATTATGTTCGGAAATCGCTTAAGTAACCACGTAGAATGTAATTGAAGAAGGAAGAAGCATCGAAACTCATCGTTTTAACCAACAAAAACATGCCTGCGTGAATTTTCAGATATAGGAGTAGGGCTACAAATAATTCCTAGGACAGTCCAATAATCAGGTAGGTGCTCACTTGGAGGGCGCTCAAGAATTCAGAGCTCAATGCCGTTTTGTGAAAATAGTTTAGCTGAGAGGCTGAAGGATCAAATCATGATGCATTTAGCAATGCTCTAGCTATTTACGCAATGACTTAAGAAGCTGATTCCTTTTTTTAATTCATTCATACTTTCAGCCTTTGTATTTTTTCTACTATTTGCTATTTTGTGTAGCTGCATTGGTCTGACAAACGAACACAACCATTGAGACGTCATCCTGTAGTTTTTTTAGTAACAACAGCCCAACGAGCATATACATAAGGTCTCTACGGTTACGTCTTTTCAACATGGTGCTACCATTGGTTTTCTCGCTTGCCAAGCAAACCTTTCGAATTGCTCGTCCGTCCGCCCCAATGGCCTTGCCTTTGCTTGTGGCTGCGAGTTGGGTTGTGTTTCCAGCCCTCGATGACGAATTCAAAATCCAGTTGGGACTTATGAAAGACCCAAATCCACCTCAACCTGCAGAACCGGAAGTTAAACTAGATAGTGTTGGCGTGAAGGCAGCCACAGATGCTTACAAGCCCCAAGAACAAGTTCCCTCAAAGAAAACAATTCAGATTCGAGAAGAACTTCAAAGAGGTGAATTTAAAACATTGGAGGCCGAGTGGGAGCGTTTCACATACAAGGTAGGCAATTGAATATCAATATGATGATAAGAAATATCTCCAAAAATACTGATACGTTTTCCCAAATTTCCGTAAAGTCCATGTATTCGGAGGATGATGATGACGATGATGACGAGGAGGACGAAGAAGAAGAAGAGGACGAGTAGCCTTCTATCGATTCCTGTTATCATTAGAGGATTTCTAGTCTTGAATTCCTTGTTTTCCGATAGATAACCGTTTCAACAGATAAGAATACGACACTTCTTAACTACATCATTTTCAATAAGTAAGAAATCGATTAAAATCACTGCATTTTTTACATGGATCAAAAACGTGTTTAAAAACTTAATTCATCAATATCCATGAGAAAATGAGACCAATATATAAACACACAACATTGCATCCTAGCAAAAGGCACTGTCTCACTGATGGTTTGCAAGCCATGTATAAATCTGCGAAACACGAATCGTGCGTTTGATAGTACGTTTCAAAACTGAAATGAATGTTGCCCGATTACAAGTCTGCATATCCGTTAGGAAAGCATTGAAATGAAAAATCCAACCCTCGAGTCGTTCCTTTCGCGTTTCGTATCCGTTACTCACTTGCACTTTTAAGGTTGTACGTTTCGCATAAAATTTACAGCGTTAGGATATCAGAGACTTTTCGCAACATTAACCATGACATATGGACAAGATCCAACCATCCAGACCCGCTGCCCACCTTCCATGGAAGACAGCATTTTTGAAATTTTTGCGCCATCACGTTATCGTGATGCATCCAAGCAGTCTATGAACAATATAAATCGTTTGACATTACAGGATACTAAGGACATTCATGATTGGGGAGATCCATATTGCGATTGGTTGCAACCATTTTTGAGTCTTTCTTCTGCATCATCATTCGAACTTGATTTCATGACGCCTCAGAGGTAAACAGTTTTATAATCATCTTTGTTTTGTCTTAGTCAGACGTTTGAATGCTCAAAAGTAATCTCTCTTTCTATAAAGTACTGGAATATCGAATAATTGCTTTGATATGGTTTTGAGTGAAGCGCATAGAGTTGATGAGGCAATGCTATTCCATTCATTACTTCCCCAGGGATCCTTACGCAATTTTCAAGTAGATTGGAAATCGCATTACATTGATGACGAAGGCTTTCTCATTGAAAAGCCGTGCCTTGGACTTCCATTTGATCCTTGTATGAAAACCAAGGGAAACTCAACAGATATGGTTTTTGTAGATCCCAAGAGGAAAGATGAGCTTATTTCCGGATTATCTTTTGATTCGAGCCATGACACTAATTCAATCAATAGTCGAAAAAGAAAATCTATGGAACCCATTCGAAGTCGCTTATCGATTGATTTAGTTCGAGCTATCTTTGAAGCAGCCCGGGGAAATTCCAAGTTGCCCAAAAATTTTAATTTTCAAGTTGTCCTTGGCTCCAATGGACCCAGAATCTCCCCTCCTTCATACGAATACGAAGGTGAGTAAAAACTATGACTGTTGAGCCGACTTGATGACGATGATTCACAGTTTTTCTGTAGAGGGTTTATACATTGTAACAAAGCCGCTCCCGAAGAATAGTTCTGAACACGGTATATATTCCATCCCAAAGCACCTGATTACTAATGTAATGCAAGATTGCCCTGAGGCAAATTGCCCTTGGAATATAAGTGGACCTCAGTTACGCAAGCCCACCGAATTCCAACAACGATATTTGTCTCCAAAAGGGGATACTCATTATAACAATACCATGGGAGGCACCCTGTGGACTGCGGTAAGTCCTTCAATGTTTTATCATTGTTCGTCATTTAAATCTAAACTGCGTCCAAAGATCAACCCTGAGGGTCAGGAAGATTTAGAATATCGTCTCCTTCATGTCTATCGCTCAAATAATAAACGTACCAAATAATGGCCTTTATTCAATTCATGCCATGTCAAATAATCATTATGATTTAGATATCTGTAAATGATAGATGCTTTTGCATTCTTTCAAAAGTGAATATAATCACACTATCAACCAGAAAGTAGACCCATGCCAACAGTCTCAACCGCTCCAGCGGTGATTGTTTCCAGAAGTATGACTTTTCCTGAATGATGATTATAGGTTGGTGAAAGATCACTTTCATTCATTGTATATCTATGAAAACCACAGTATGTACTATTAGGCATAGAGTGATTGAATTGATTCAAGCGTTCATTCGCGAAAGAATCATTGAATCCTGCTTGTATGCCTCCCCAGTTGCACAGCTTGCTAAAAGTAGCGTGTTCGTAGGTAAAATCGAGAAAACGGTGTATTTGATGAGGAGGACAAAAGCTGTATACAATGATAGAATGAAGTTGCAAATCACCCAAACACTTTTGATGAATCATATTGGACATGTCGATTTCCTTCAAAAAATGTTGCACGGGTATGCTTAGGAAAAATCCGATGGATGCCACAAAAAAGTTGTTATAGATTCCACACATTTTGGGATCGATTTCACGATATGGCTCATAGTCATTACGATTTAGATAGTTCCAGACCCATTTCATACCATGCATTTCGTAAGAGCACATTCGAAAGCCATAGAGGTATTCATTTTCCCTCATGAAATCAAAAATGTTGTAATGTATGGGTGAGTGTAGAAAGGAATCTTCGTCAAGACGTAAGATGTAATCGTAGGTAGAACCATTTGCTAGACGTTGTTGCATAGACAAAGTTGAAAAGAAATTCCAAATATGTATGGTAAAGAAGCGTATCATGTGACGATATCCTTCAGAAAATGATGGATTTGCCCAGGACGATGAGTTTTCACCCTCTAACCATGCCGGACGTCCCCAATAGGGGGAATCTAGTATGTTGACAAGTCGAACAATCCCGGTTTCATGAAGAATATCGTCCAGGATATCAAGATCAGCTTCCACAAAATCTCCAGTATGAAAGATAAAAACATCTACAGAATCCTTGTGCTCCACAAGATAGTTTTGATAGAGGAGACTTAATGATTTATGGAGGAGGGAAAGAGAATCCCTTCCATAGGTAGAGTGCCTTTTTTGAGCCATGATCACAATTGCATCTTTATTGGGGCGTCGTGGTCTTCGGAGTATAGTGGCATTTGAAACGTTTTCCCGCAAAATCAGAGATTTGTGTGAGAACAGATAAAAGTCCCTCGAAATTGAGTCATCCATGGACCAAAATGAATGAAATAGAAGCGTACTGCGAGAAACTATGTATACGTAGAAGAGGCATGAGAGCACCATGCAACGTTGAAAGGACTTTGTCATAGTCTGAAAGAACACAAATTGTAGTTCATTCCCCTTTCGTGCTTTTGTTTAACTTGACAATTTAAATTCACAAACATGAATTTCTAGGAGTATTAACCCTAATCCTAACCCTGAAAACCAACAATATCATGATAAAATGATCATTAACCCCTAATCCTCTTCTAATTCATTTGAAATGTCGAAAAATGAAAGAAGACATGCCACAACAATTATCGATTGACGGAAACGTCATTTCATCTTCTGAGAAAGATGCATGCGATGAATTCATCGAGTCTAAAGAGAATACCTGGACACAAAATGATGAGATTTGCAGCCAGAAAAGTACTCAAACTGAATGCTTGCCAAATAGTCAAACATCGTCATTTTTGTCAGTACATATGGACCCTCAACAAGAATCTGTTGAAGTTATTAGCACGGAAAGTGAACGCCAGATCCTTCTCCTCATGCTCTTAGCACAAATATGTGCATTGCATGATCCAACGCCGAGAACCTTTACTGTTCACGTTTTGGAATTGTATGAACGAGAAATATTGGATAGAGATAGCATAAGCTTTCTCTTCGACTTGGGCTTGGTTCCAGATCAATTACATAATTCCCCTGAGACACGACTATCAGCGACAAATAATGCTGAAGGTACAGAACGAAGCATACAGGTTCGAAATTTATTCGGCGTTGATATAATGCGTTCCAAGGAAGCATCAGCGATACGCGAACGACTACAACATCAAGAACTATTGCGACAAACAAAGCACAACTCCATATCCTTACGTAACTCTTTCAACTTCACTGGAAATGAGTTATCGTGGAGCGTTGATCATCATCCACTTTGCCTTTCAAGGTATTATCGAGAATTCCGTCAAATCAAGCTTCTAAATTCAGGTGCCTTTGGTTCCGTTTTTCATGTCTCTAGCAAAATGGATGGTTGTGATTATGCGATAAAAAGAGTCACTTTTTTGGAATCAGGATATTCTAGTTCTGCGCTATCACAAGTCGTACGAGAAGTTCAATGTCTTGCACATTGTGATCATCCAAATGTTATTCGTTATCATACAAGTTGGCTAGAACCCAGCTGGGTCACAGGTAGCGGCACTTCAGCCACAGCATTTGATCATGAAGCTAAATCTGAACTACATCGGAATTTGCTGACTTCACCTGAAAATTTGTTACAGAAAGGTGTTGATTCCTCCTATGACAGCACTTTTGGGAATTTTGTATCGGATTGGACTAGTAGTAACGGAAACAGCGATTATCAAATTCAACCATGGGATGAAAACAATCATCAACAAGTCAAGAATGGAAGACCTGGCTACAATTACCAGACGTGCTTTTTCATTCAAATGCAATTGTGTCAACCAAGAACATTGGCAGATTTCATTCGAGAACGAAATCAAACACCACCTAGTGGGGAACAAGAAACCTTTGAATCTGCCATAGAGATATTTGTACAGATTCTTAAAGGCATTGATCATATTCATGATGTAGGCATTATTCATCGAGACATGAAGCCAGCAAATTGTCTTATTGGACATGATGGAAACTTCAAAATTGGAGATTTTGGACTTTCGAAGCTTCTTCATGACGCAAATTATCCCTACAATGCATCCCGAAACACGCAAACTAATACTTCTACCATTCCAAGTCTTTCAACTAGCTCAAAAACACTAGCTCAAACATTGAAGGAGGCCTTGACAAAAGGTATCGGGACTGCGGCTTACTGTGCTCCCGAACAAGTTAGTTCAAATGAGTATGATTCAAAAGCGGATATTTTTAGTATTGGCTTAATTCTCTTGGAACTGGTTTGTTCCTTTGGGACAGAGCACGAACGCATTCAAACATTTCACGATTGTCGACGTGGTATCCTTCCATCAACTATTCAAGCATCGTATCCAGAGATTTCGGAGATTATCAGGTGGTGTACAAATCCAGAACCATGCATGAGGCCATCAGCAAAACAGCTCATGACTATGCCATTTCTTCGGGCCCGAATAGGTGATAACTCATTTTACTTGGACAGATTGAGTCAAACACTAAATGAAAAAGAAGAAATCATCCAACAATTACAATCTCAATTATTAGAAAAGGATAAGATCATTGAGGAAATGCGAGCTGAAATTTTGCAGTTGAAGTCTTCAATGGATAATGTTTCTCAAATAAATTAGTAAAGCAAATGAAAATTGATACCTAAAACGATAAAAATCGTCGTTCATATTCGTCAAGGTTTTGACTGTCCTCACATTTTACTATGTTATCATCCAGAAATCTAGGAAACTTATTAATGATAAAGAAAGAGTGAGATAAAGTGAATTTTTAGTGATTTGAAAGAGCTAGAAAGTGATTTAAAATTGTGAGACAAATAGATTACCTTCCTAACATCTATTAGTGGCTGCATGTCATAAATCTTTGTAGAATGTTCTCATTTTTTTCGGAGACTTAGGAATGTACAAGAGATATTCCACCATTCTTTTCCCTCAATCAGGTTCTGTAATTTGTAATTTGAGCGTCATTCAACCGTGAACATTTTAGTATCCTTACATCTACTGTACAGAATACTTGGTAAATGTTATTATGTGTGTTTATTGAAAACAAATAGAACTTTAATTCTATAAGAATCAAATCATACGTCACCTTTAACATTTTATCCAGCTTCTTTCATCTTCAATTTTGCGCATCGTTCAACTGTAATTGTATTAGTATCCTTGTACCTACTGCACATTATGTTTAAGAAAGTCTTCAAGAGCAGGATCATCTTATCCCCAAAAATCCTCAGATACGTGATATTCTTCATAATTAAGGGAATTCAAAAATTCAACAGCCTACTTGATAACTGTTTTTATTGTAAGGCAATCCTTTTATCTGAAAATAATACGAAATGTAGTTCCAAAAGAATGTAATGTCACTACTCCTCAAATATCTGGAAGAAAAATATGTAAGGCAGCGCTCTATCTTCTAATCCCTCTACCTTTTGCCAATTAAAGATTGCCTGATTGCCTTGTTCATTCTAAAAATAAGAAAAACTCAATAGCTTTGATATTATTACTTCATGGACACAGTGATGTATAATAGTCTTAAATATGTTTCTTCATTGCACTTGATAGAACAATTGTCTTCAAGAGAACGGGTATGCTATCAGCTCATATATTTACAGTAATCTCTCGCTTAGGTGCGCATTTTGTTAGAGAGAGATTACTGTACGGAACTATCTAGCGCCGTCCCCAAAGACCTGAAATGAAAGCGATGCGGTATTTGGATCGAATGGACAGAATAAAAAACAACTGACGTGTTTAGCAATACTAGAAGATTATGATAATTGGAGCTGTAATCATCACATTTTCACATTGCCTAGAATATAATAGCTGAAAGGATTATTTTTCATTTTACAGATAGTTACCAGTAGTTCGTTCTACACACTTTAGTTACTTGTTTGACGAGAGAGGAAGAAGATTCTAAATTCATGTGAGCGAATCTTTATTAACTAAGGTTTAAATTTCACCTAAGTACGTTTTTCCCGTCAACAGTCAGAGTACAATTACGACGTCCATCGCAGAATAATAGGCAGATGGGCCAACCATATGTGCAACTCCGAATTCTGCACCATCACAGGGCCAATGTTCCTCCCCCCATCTAGTTTTTCTTGCAGAAGCCAAGATGTTGATTCGATCGTTGCCTTTGCTACTTGTTATGATGACTATGAACCCTGAGGCATCATCTCAGGTTATAGACGATCATCCTCCAAATTTGTTTGATATAGATGAAAGTATTGAGTTCTCTCACTTTACGGCCCATCCTTCCAATCAAACATGCTCCTCTGATGTTCACGCTCGGCCATTCAACAATCAGATACGTGGAGTCAACTTGGGTGGTTGGATGGTTCTTGAGCCTTGGATTACTCCTTCTCTCTTTTATCAGTTTCTTGGAGGTGACGAAACTAACACGGCACTAGACACTTATTCATTTTGTGAGACATTAGGTCCAGTGGAAGCAAATCGTCAATTACGTCGTCACTGGGAAACATGGGTTACGGAAGAAATTATTGAGGAACTTGCATCATCAGATGCAGTCAATTCCTTGCGTTTGCCTGTAGGTGATTACATGTATGTTCCCTACGGCCCTTATAGTGAGTATTTTTCCTTTCCAATTTGGAATCTGGTCTTGACTAACCGATTCATAACTTTTGGTCATTTCAGTTGGATGCTTTGACGGAGCGCTCGCTTTCGTCGACCAACTTTTGGATTGGGCGTACGCTAACGGTCTAACAGTACTTCTTGATATTCACGCCATGAAGGGATCTCAAAATGGATTTGATAATTCAGGGCAAGCCATGGGATTCCAATGGACATCAAAGTTGAATACCGAGCCGGCGGGCTTAGTTACCTTTGAGCATTGGCCTATTCGTACGGCAGAATGGATGGGAACATTTGACCTAGAATCAACAAGTTATCCTGACATAAATCACGAAAACATTAAGCACTCACTGAAGGTGATAGAAAAAATTGTACAAACATATGCAGGGCACCCAGCAGTCCTTGGTTTGGAACCTGTTAATGAGCCTTGGCAATACACTCCAATTGATCAATTGAAAAAATTCTATTGGGATGGATATTTGATCATGAAAAAGCATGCCCCTTATTGGAAGTATATCATGCATGATTCCTTTAGATTTGACACAGCAATTTGGGGCGGTTTTATGTCGGGGTAAGTTACCACCATTGCATAAGTTCGCATCTGTAAGAAGTATTCTTACTCTTGTTTCATAGTTGCCCCGATCGTGCTCTCGATACTCACATTTACCAAGCTTGGGCAGATCCGTCTTCCCGCAATTATTTCTACAACGACGCCTGTCAGCAGAAAGGTTACATTGCCAATATGGAACGTGAATTCGGTCCTGTTGTTGTTGGAGAATGGTCCCTAGCAACGGATAATTGCGCTATGTGGTTGAATGGTTTCAATGACAATTTACCTGGCTTTCCAAGGCTGCCTTGTAAATATATCCCATGCTCGGATCCTTACATGGGACCAGGACAACCAGGGACTCCACTTGATCCAAGTAAACCAATTCAAGGGCCGTATGGAACAGGTATGAGTGGGCCTATCTTTGGCTATGTAAGTTCCGACTCAAGTCGTTGGTAACTTTATTTCTTCTTCACTTAATCAATGTTGTCACAGTGTCCAGTAACTCGTGATTGGTTGAAAGAATCTTCGGGGAATCCTCAGACTGGAAGAGATTGGATTCGCGCCCCACCAGAGGCACCTGCAGGTTTGGATGACACTGACTTTGTAATGACAAGATTGGCATATAAGAAGATTAATGCCTTTTCTGGGTTTGGGCATGGCTTTTACTTTTGGAACTTTCGGACTGACGTTTACGAGCCGTCTTGGTCCTATATGGCGGCTTTAGATCGTGGCTGGATTCCGAAAGGTAATCTCAATGATCCAAAGATCATGAGTGCCTGTCGTAAGGAAGACAATGGGGAATTTAATTGCGTTGTCAAACGCCCGCAATTAGATCAAAATATCCGAAACGGAATAAAGTACTGCCTCGGTTCAGAAGGCTATACAAATCAATCTTACGTTGATGAACTCAGTGGTAAAAAATTAGTGGAAGAGGCAGATCAAATTTTCAATGAATTTTGGCAAACTCATCGGACAACGGGAGCCACTTGTGATTTTGGTGGAGTTGCAACCTTGGTAGAATTGAATACGACGATCGTAGATGACGACATAATCGACTTGGACGATGACGAATATGCGCACACGAGTAACGCTCCTAACATTTGGGTGGTGATTGGAACCCTGTCGCTTGCTGGTATTATTGGTGGAGCAATTGGGTTCATAGTTGCTATGCACGTAAACAAGAAGTTCAATCTAAAAGTGCGACGTAGTCGAATGTTTAACTCATTTGCAAGTAACCCAATGCTCCGGAAATCGCTCGGAGTTGATACAGACTACTACAGCAATATTGATGAACAAAAGCCTCTTACATTTTGAAAAAAAAAGAAAAACGAATTAGATGTCAGTAATTTTGATTAAGTTTATTTCATTTTTGAGAATTACTCTCTTTGTTTTTCAATCCCTGAGTCAATTGGAGAAATTCAGAATAGTCCAATATTGTTATCCCAAGCTCTTGTGCTTTGATCAGCTTCTGACCGCTCTTTTCACCAGCAATCACCAAATCGGTCGACTTAGTGACAGTTCCTGGTGTGGATTTGGCTCCCAATAGGTTTCTTGCATTCATTTTTGCTTCTGCTCTTGACATTCCTGGAAGAGAACCAGTAAACACAACTGAAAGACCACTCCAAGGTTTTTCTTCAATCCCTTTTTGAAATTCAATTGATTGAGTTGTCTCCTCCTTCACTGGAATCGCTTCAGCCAACGCTGTGGCAGCCCTTACTGACATCTTGTCCCTGCTGAAAGACCTCAATGACGATATAAGGACGGGACCGACTCCTTTCGTATTGTCCGACTTTTCTTTCAGATGTGCAAATGGCTCTTCCTCGCTGTCGTCGCCTAAGGATTCAAGGTCGTTTAGGAAGGCATCAACAGTTCCGTAAATGGAGGCAAGTAAGTTTGAAGTATGTCTTCCTGTGTGACGAATTCCAAGAGAGTGAATGAAAGCACCCAACGAAACACCACTCCGAGCTACTTCGTCGATCTCACGCTGCAGATTTTCCACCGACTTTGAGCCCCATTTCGGAAGCTCTGATAATATTGCTACTAGCTCCTTGGAAGTCGAAGATGTTGTTGCTAATTTAAAGAGATCAGCTGGATATTGTAAAATATGTTCATCTTTTAGCTGCTTGATTCGGGAATCGGAAAGCCCACGTATATTTAAGGCATCGCGGGAAAATGCATGGGAAAGTGCGCCAAGCGCTCTTGGTGGACAGTCTAGAGCTGGTCCACCACATCGTAGAATCAAAGCCTCACTGCTATCAGGAGTTTCATCCGATACGACCGGAGATTTACACGCTGGGCACTGTTTGGGAGCTTCTAATGACAAATACTCTGTTCCATCTGGAGCTTCAAATGGAATTCGTTGTACCACTTGCGGTATGACTTCTCCTGCTCGACGGACAAGCACAGGAGTACCTACAGCGATCTTTGTCGCATTCATCATCTGTTGCAGATGAACAAAGTTGTGCAATGTAGCTCGCTTTACCGTGACCCCTTGAATCTCGACTGGGTCTAGAATCGCAACTGGGGTAATAGTTCCTAAGCGTCCAACCTGTACCTCTATTCCCAAGATCTTTGTGACGCTGCTTTGTCCTTTAAATTTATACGCAATAGCCCATCGAGGCGCTCGGTTAGAAGATCCTAAATGATTCCTAATAGCAGTTGACGCAGCCTTATGAACTGCCCCATCCATTTCAAAATCCCCGAAAAGCATATTGTTGGGATTGCCTTGTTTATGATCCCAAAGTTCGTCGTGATATTGCCATATTTCATCAAGTCCTTCAATATTCGTATCTTTAATTTGTACAGTATTCACAATCTGAGGTTCTGGAACTTGAAATCCCATATGGACTAGAGTAGATCGAATGGATTTTGAATCCTCCAATGGAATTCCTACGATATCATAAGCAATAAACTGTAGCATCGCCTGTATGGACGATGGATCACTTGCCTTTCGTAAAAGAATTCCTGAAGCTAAATTTCGAGCATTGGAAAAGGTATTTTCCGTTTGATTTTGCAGCTTGCGAAATGTTGATCTCGAAAGGATAACTTCCCCCCTGACTTCTACAGGTGTGTCAAAAGCCGGAATGGCCAGGGGTATACATCCCATACCCCTGACGGTAAGGGTAACATCTTGACCTTGCTTTCCATCTCCACGAGTAGATGCCCACTGAAGGACACCACTCTTATCGTATCGTATCGAAAGTGAAACTCCATCGAATTTGGGCTCAGTAACAATGTCCAGCGAATCGATGTCGTCGAATTTCCCTTTGATTCGTTGAATCCATGAGATGAGTTCATCCTTTGTATGAATACTATCTAACGAAAGCATGGGCGTTAAATGGGAACGCTTTATTCTATCTTTCAATACACTAGTGTAGAGAGCCATTCCTCCCACTCGCCCATCAACTCGTGTCGAGAATCCCTCTTGATGCAATCTTTTCATTAGAGTCGGATATTCGCGACATAGCATCTCCTCACGGATAGCAAGGGAGTCGTATTCATCATCACTTATCAGAGAAACTCCCTCTTCGTAGTATGAAATATCATGCTTCATTATCTCTTGGCTGATTGACTTCAGTTCTTGGTACAGCATATCAACATCTAGACCATTCGGAACATTCAACATCATCCGTTGTATTTGCGGATTTCTCCATCTTATTACCTTATTTATGTGACAGCTCCATGCATGGATCCCGTGTGACAACATTGTTAAAATGGTAACCCAGCCATATTGAAACAAATACATATGGGAAAATTCTAAATAAGACCTTGATGCTCCTTTACTGGCCATCATGGTTAAGGCTAATAAAAGATTCCATCAAATTCGTATCCAAGTAGCCTAGTGTGCAGTATATCAGATAAGAAATGAAAACCACATACGTTCACTCTGACAGTAGGTCACAAATTTAAATTCCAAAGGTCGCAAAGTCAAGTATAAA
Source organism: Fragilaria radians (assembly GCA_900642245.1). Taxonomy (NCBI): domain Eukaryota; phylum Bacillariophyta; class Fragilariophyceae; order Fragilariales; family Fragilariaceae; genus Fragilaria; species Fragilaria radians. The sequence goes on along the minus strand of CAAAJI010000094.1, from coordinate 108,852 downwards.
GTTGCGACAATTTCCATAAGAATGTCCAATTTCCTTCATTACAAGACATTATCTCTGGAGGTTGCTGACGAAATCGCATCTCATACAGTTGAAACTGCCAAATTAAATGGATTCTCTCCATTGGCTGTTTGTGTGTTGGATGCAGCCGGAGTGCCAATAGTTATCAAACGAATGGACCAATGCACGGGTCCAGCCTTTGTTACTATTTCACAGCATAAGGCTAACACCTGTATCCGGATGAAAATGTCATCTCGTGCATATGGAGACAAGTACTTACCCGCGCAAGCTACGCCAGCCATGATGGTTCGAATCCTTAGCCAAATTCATTCCAACGATGGCGAAATTGCATCGTTCCCTGGTGGAGTGGTCATAAAGGATCCCGAAACGAATCAAATTATTGGAGCTGTAGGATGCAGTGGAGCAGCCGGTGACGAGGACGAGTACTGTGCATGGAAAGGTATCAAACTTTCCTCCATTGGAAATTTGGTGGTTACTGAA
>CAAAJI010000094.1:90676-103327 GCA_900642245.1 Fragilaria radians | reverse complement strand
ATTTTTAGAAAGTTAAACACTAAAGCGTTTCATGGAGAAGAGACAAGTGACTTAGTTTCTATTTCAGTGTTGACTAAAAGCGCGAGGATGAATTTTCAAGATCTGTTAGTAAATTTGTATTTGTTGGAAGTTGATTGAAGGAATGTTGAAGCGCTGAAATTACATATTTTTTTTAGACTTACCAGGGTACATTATATGAGAATGAAATTAGGGAGGAGGTTTACGTATCAACGATATTGAAATGAAGTTAGAACAACAAAATTTGTTGAGTTACATTGTAGTAAAGAAAAACAAAAGATATTGTGAGGGATTATGACATACAAGATTTCAAACTACCGCTAAAAAGTTAAAACTGTAGAATACTACATTTACCAAAAAAATGGTCAAACTGAAGAATGATAGAGTGAGACCACAAAAATCCATTTATTGACATTGGCTAAGTTCTAAAAGGATTTATCACACTCCTTGATTGCTCATGCCCAAAAGTATTTATCAAGTTTGAGGTAACAAGAAGACAAAAAGCGAAGAGAGTGAATTCATATCTCTAAATGTCAGCCAACCACAAAGGGATGGCTTGCTGAAGAAACATAAAAGATAATTTTGCAGAGATTGATAGGAAAGGTGGTGAAGCACGATTCCAAATTCTTTTTTAGCAGCAGAATGTCATATTTCTTGACTACGCGCCATAAAATTAAGCAAATTGTTTCCTTGAAATTGAAAATGACAGTGGTCAATCCTTATGCCAAGAAGTCGAAGAATTTGGACTCTTCATCTTACTTCAAAATCTCACCAGATTCACCAGCAAGATTAGAATCTATAGATAGCGCTTTAAGAAATTCGAATCCAAGGACATCTGCAGATGTTCCTAAGCCATATCAACAAGGAACACCACCACCGTGTCCACACGCGAATACAATAAATGATAAATCTCAAAGAATCTCAGCGTCAATTGTAACCCCAAATACTTCAAGCACGAAGAAAAAGAAGTCCACGTTTCAAGCCCAGCTAAGACAGCAAATCCTAGACCTGAAGAAGAAAAAGCGACTGAAAGTGTTAGAGGATGAGCGTAAGGTTCTAGAGGAAACTCGACGTGCGGCAGCCGAGGCAGAAAGGATTCGCAAGGAAGATGAAAGGAAGAAAAAGGAAGAGGAACGAAAAAGGAAGGAGGAAGAGCGTGAACGACGGCGTGAAGAAGAAGAGAAAGCCCGACGACTTCGGGCCCAGGAAAAATTGGAGAAACAGAGATTAAAGGCCATACAAAAAGCGGAAGAGCAGAGAATCGCCTTGGCAAATTCGCAAAGGCTTTCTCTAATTGCGCGAAACGATGCGATCCAAAACTTTCATCACATACACCCCAACTGCGCGTTTCCGATCATGACAAATTCGCAAGTACCATTTTATCCGTCTCTCGGAACACATCTAAATTCGCAGCACTCATTTCCTTTTATATATTCATCAGGTAACTATTCTACTGCAAATTGTGGGGCTTTCAATCCATCATTTTCCTTTTTTCCTTCTGCTCATATGGGATTAGGTGCTCATCCCCCCGAGCTGACTGACTCCCAATTTCAACGGGGTACACATGCTACCCCCTTTCCGCAAGGTTTTGCTGGCTTATCTCCAGATCCAACTCCCAATCATCATATCTTTCAGGAATTTAAATCTTATCAGTCTCCACAGTTGAATGCAAAAGCCACGAAACTAACAAAAAAACTCCCACCTCCAAAATACTTGTCCACCAATCCCTTGCAGCACCCTTCTCCGTTTTCTAACGACTATGAACTAATGCCGCATCCTTTAGTGATCTTCAAAGAAAACATTACCTCCCCGTTTGGAGTTTCAGTTCATATCAAGACTCAAAGCGTACTTTTATCTCTAGAATCTATGGATAGCAGGATGACAGAAAACGAAGTTATTACTCCTGAAGGTGTTGAGGGGAAAAAAGAGGACAATATATCTGAAAGTAACATTCAATCAAAAGAAGCATTAAGCCCAAATAGTAATCATGATGATTCTGAGTCCTCTTTGATAAAGGGTCCCGAGAATGGCGAACAAACTCATACAATGCAATTAAAGAGACGTCGTCGGAAAAGGGCTTTTTTCCACGTTATGATCGTCATGGACTGCTCCAAACAGAATGAAAAGGGTTGGGAGACCGATCCGACAAAGCTTCTGAGTCCTGGCGATTTGATTCTCGAAATTCAGGGTGTGAAAATCGGAGGATTAGATTTTCCACAAGCTTGCAAGTTATTTTCCTCTAATCAAGACGTGGAATCTTCACTTGAATTGCATTCTGACAAAGGATCATTACAAGGCACTCAATCCGGACCCATTCGATGTTCCTTATTGATTGCGAGGCCAAAGCCTAAGCCATTGATTGAGAAACCAAGCAAACTCATACCCAAAAATAAGGTTGAGTTTGGTGAACTCGTTAAAGCACCAAAGATCGAAAGGCGAAAGATTCGGTCTCTACTAGACTTGAATACTTATGAGATGTATAGTTTGGTAGTTCTTCTTTTACGCGTTTTGATTCATAATGATCGACTTCTTGGATATAAAGCTACATCAGAAGTCTGGGAAGAATGCTTGAAGTCCTCAAACGCTTTTGAAAATTTTGATTACTCAAACTTATTGAAGAAATTGAAGGAATGGCAATTATTGAACGACGACAAGGCTTCTGTTCTGTTCACTTCGTACTGGAAAAAAGAATGGGAGCAGCTACGGAAAGACTCAAAACTGAAACACAGTTCCAAGTTTGAATATATGACACTCTCCCAAACTTCTTTCGCTCGTGCTCTTCCACGCCCACCGCACGGTTGCAGGTGTGGTGAAGTGGACCACCATTATGTTCATGATCCAAGTTGTATTCTCTACTATCAGCTTCGTAGTATATGCGAAACTTCCATGGCAAATGTGAAACCGGTAAGTAAGGAGGAAATCGCCTTGAAAAGTACATTGACGGATTTAAGTGCCATGGAGTTAGCATACCGAGATAGAATCCTCTCATTGAAAGGAGAGGCAGAAAACGAAGCGACAGAAGCCAAGTTCGTGAATGAAATGGAGATAATACAGGTTCGACAGCTCAAAAGAGCCATTTTCGCTCCCAGTCTATCAGTCATGGTTCTCTCAGCGGTCTCAATGATTGGACTGGCCTGTGAAGAATTTTTATCATCCGCAGCTCTTAAGGATGTCAAGGTGACTGATTCTCAAGAGGCATTCGATGAAGATGACATCCCTCTGTTGTGCCTGGGAAAGCGTTCAAAAGTGGGGACCTACAACCAGTTTCCCAGCAAAAAGAGAAAAGAAAACACGGACAATCTTTCCTTTTGCTTTCACCCTGCTTTCCTGGCTAAAATCTTGAATTTCATCGGTAGCACTTGGGGTCACGTTTATCAAGATCAATCTCAAGAAGAGTTTTCTTGGAGATGGGAAGTACATCATGGGCAAACATCAGAAGATTCGCGTAAGCGAGAAGTTCTTAAGAGTCCTCGAACACCAGGAAAATTAACTTGGGAACAGGCGGAATTTTTCGTGGATGATGCAATGATAGATAGATTCCAGACTGTGTCTCTCACAGAGCTGTCCACTTTAGACTTTAAAAATCGTGACTCACAAGAGTCACTTCTTATCGCTCAGGATCTCCTTTGGCTATTCCATCTCATATCACCTCAGCGTACGGGATTACTGGATGAACTAAGAGCGTTAGAACAAATGCATATAATCGTCAAATCAAAGCATGGAGCTTCTCTTTTAGCAGAAGGTTGGTTCACTCATGTCGATCCCTTAATTTTGAATGATATGAACAACAAATGGTCTTACTGCCTTGACCCAGATAATAAGTATTTAATTGATCCAAAAGTAAGGAGAGAGCTATCAAATTATTGGATTCGAGTTGATAATGGATGGGCCCTAAATGAGGACTTGAGCGACATTATCTTTCTCGACGACGAATGGGAAGAATGGCAGAGATCATTTGAAGCTGACAAAATTGTAGTTTCCAACCGGGAAGATGGTATAGGTAGATTTGGCTTATAGGTACGAATACGTTACATTAATGTTTTCTCCACTTCTCTATTGCACGCTATTTTAGGATGACAATTCTGGTCGGAAATATCATGAGAATTAAAATATTAAATAAAGGGCTATTTTCTACTTTAAGAAAGACAAAGGAGTAACAGCACACTTTATTCTCGTATGGATGTGGGTCAGCTACAATTTTTCAGTAGGGAAACTGTTTGGGGGATACGGCTTAAATTCCAGCTGAGTATAGGAAAAAGAAAGGCATTTTGAAAGTAGTTCCAATGAAACGACGCATAAATATTCCACTCATGGATCTTCAACTGATTCAACCCGTGCTTGGAATAGGAAATCCAGTTCTTTGTACGTTCCTTTAGTTGCTGTTGAAATCACAACTGTGGATGATCCAGATTTTTATTCGGAATACTTAACTTAGTATGCAAAATAGATCATGACGTCAGCTTCATCTATTGATTCAACATCAAATAATAGATTCCTGTCACTTTCTTCCTCACCATCAGATTTCTCTTTCGGTGTTGTGTCCTGGAATTCTGAAACTTGTTCGAGAGGATCTTTTGTATCTAGCTCTGGAATACTGTGTACATTTATTGGGACATACGGATAGGAATGAAAATTCGAAGAGCTTTGATTTTGAGAACGACTTGAAAGCATTAAAGTTTTATCATGGCTTTGTTTACTTCGAAGTCGGAGCATGGGACGTTCATTTTTGCAGCGTTTGGCCCTTTCCTTTAAGGCTTGGTGGAAGTTGTAAACAAAGCCTTTGCATTCTAATCTCCAATAGACGGGGTATTGGCGTTTCTCTGAAAGATTATTTACGAGAATGGCTGTAGCAATAGCCATCATGTTTCCGATGAGTACAAATATCGATGACATGAGAGTGAAATTTGGTTGCGTGAATAGGGCAATAATTACTGCTGCTGCTGGTGGATGCGCCAATCCGAGTTTTGTCATGATTGCGATTCCTCCAGCTGTAGTCAGCGGGACGATCATCCAGAGCGGCCAACAAGCCATATCCATGAAAACGATTTTACTGAAAAGAGCCATAGATTGGCAAATAATTTGGCCATAAATAATACTACGAGGCTGAGATGCAGGAGCTGCTGTTAAACTGAATTGCAAGGTCAGTAGAGCCCCGAATGGAGCCAAGACAATGGTGTCCCCGGTCTCATGACGAGCAAGATACGAAAGTCCATATAGCAATAAAAGGGTTATATAAGACCCCAAAAATGTCCAAATTGCATTCGAAAAGGGTACTGAAGGCGGTGGTTCTATATCACTTCCATGGCACTTTTCGAGCATGTTTGAGAATCGAGCTTTGAAAACTATTTTCGTTTTGTTGATCCATTCTTGAATTTCACTTTTGACGGAAGACACTTTAAGTCCCATGATGTCATGAAATGACGTGGAACGACGTATGTCTTTCGTAACTTCAGGAGATGAACTTACAAGACTATTGAGACTCCGACTGGACAACGTCCGGCGTAATGAAGAAAATGCATTGACACATTGGATTTTGGTTGCCACACTTTTGAATTTTTTTGTGATACGGCTATTTTTTGCTTCTATCGATCGTGCGAGTGGTCCTGAAAATGCTACTGCAGCTCCAATGTATTGCGCTGCAATATTTAAATACTCAACATTCGCTGCTTCATTTAATAAAGCTTCACTCGCGCTTTCACGTGTCATATATACCACAACCCCACGATGTCCCATTACGTCAAATGAAATCCCTGTAGCCTTTCCAAATCCAGCTTCCTCCAACAAATGCATTCGTGGATAGGGAGGTTGAAATGGGTCTGAGGTAATTGCTTTCAATTCTCTCCAAACCATTCGGTTGCTCCCTAATGACCAGAAGTATCCTGCTAACCCTGTGCCAGGAATTTGAGGCAATGGAGTGACATGTAATGGATGGTTGGGGTCAACTAGGCGCTGTAAAGTTTCTGAAGGATTTCTTTTTGCAAAGACTGGATTTACCCAGAAGCCTCCAGGTACATGAACCAAGAATCCATGATCAAAGATCCATACATCAAGTCCAATAACGCCAAAGGCATGGCTGCCAGTTTCTCGAATCACTTGGGAAATTCGATTCTGATCTAAAGCCGTTTGGTTCAATTCATCATCAACCATTTCTGAGGATGAAGACATGAGAGAAATGAATGATTCAACAGGACGAAGAGGAGGAATCAAGAACGATTGTGGCTTGTTGGGATGATGTGTTTTTGTCGACGAGGCAATAGAAGACAAGTCTTGACATTGTGAAGAAGAAGTTCTGACTGATCTTGGTAATGTACCGTATGAGTGGTCACGTTCTCCTCCAACTAGCCTATTTGATCCTTCCATTATGTTGAATTATTCAAGGTCTATTCCAAATCCAATGACTTTATTGCTATTCTATCATTTTTCAGTATTCATTCTTCGGGAAGTTCCGAGCAGATGAAACGAAAGTGAAAGCACAAAGGCGAAGAAAAAGTAAACCAATGGGAAAATTCGAAAACTTTCGACTCATTCGACTCTAAATTGCTTGAGGCCTGAGCTCTGCAAAATTCAAATCGTTTTGACCGTTACAGAGTATCGTTGTCACATTTCAACAATGGCATCACTTCATCGGAAGGAAAAGGAGAGCACCATGGATCATCAGCGTCTTCGAATCCAAGGGGACAACAATAAAAATCATTTCGAATCACTTATATCATCTGAAACTAACAATCCTCTGCCACATTGGTTACGCTACATAACATGGAGTGAATCCAATTCAGAAAGTAATGAACACGTGTGCTTAATGGAACGTTGTGTGAAAACATGTGTACAGAAATCGAAAGAATATTGTAAGAATGATGTCAGATTTATACAGATTTGTGTACGATATGCCGATAAGACATCGTCGCCTCCCGATGTTTACCATTACTTACATCAACAAGGTATTGGTGAGTCGGTAGCTCTATTTTGGATTGCCTGGGCATGGGTTGCCGAAACGAATGGAGACTTCGCCTTATGCGAGAAAATTTATAAGGAAGGAATATCAAAGCGGGCGTCTCCATTATCACTATTACAGCAACGTCAAAGGCAGTTTCAGAGACGATTGAATCGACATATCACTAATGCTTCCAAACAGCTACCTATTCAACAAATTCCGGATGCAAAAGCCAGCGATAACAAAGAAAATTTAAAACACAAACAAGAAAATAAAGAAATAATCTCCAATCGGGAAAAACTCGTATTTTTGAGTGGTGAAAGTATTTCCAGGAAAGCAGATGGTTTGACTGAAAAACATGAAGACACAAAGGTTTTGAATAGAATTCTTAAGACAAATTCGACAATAAATTGTGGATTCGATAAGAGCTTGATATCTAAGGACTCTGAAGGTCAGGAATGTTGCTTTGAGGAACATCGTGCTAAGAGACGATGCTTTAAAATCTTTCAAAGTCCAAATATTAATTTCCTTGCTTGCGATGAAGATCATAGAATGGATACTGATGAATCAACAGTTTTTTCAAAAGAGTTGTCGCCAGGGCGTCGGGTTCTTTTCGCCGACCATGATGCTGATGATCGATCACAAAAAAGTTCTTTTACCAATGCATCTGCCTTGAGTTCAAATGTAAGTCGTTTTGCAGGGATATCTGTAAGCCGAGAAGAGGAAACTATAAACACCAAATTTGCGATGAAAGAGCTCAGTATGATGTTTTCAAGTCCAGCTATGGGATTAAATGAGAGTGAAGTTGAAAGTATCAAACGCCCTCGACTCAATGACTCCGGTATGGATGTTCCTCTCCTAGAAGAGAATGAAAGTTGCCTCAATAACTCAATTGTTGATGTAGAGTCCAATCGGAAGCAGAAGAAGAAATTTCAGGTGTTTACAGAAGAATCAGAGCCTATTCAAAGCTCACTTTTGAAGGACACAAAATGGAAAAGCATGAAAGCAAATTTTGAGGAAAATCCTTTCAATCATGATGTCGTGAAAGCGAGGTCTTTGAAAGACGAGGAGTGCAGCAGAAATAACCTCCCCGAAATATCTAGCAAGCAAAACCACTTGCAGATATATTTTGATGAAAACGTTCAAGAATGTAATCGTAAACCACATGGTATCAAGCGAAAGCCATTTCAGGTATTCTCAGAAATAATCGATGACAACGATTGCAATGATTCTAGAAATGTTGTTTGTAACAGATTTACTGATGTAGTACATTCCGATGGGACTTCAAATGGAATTCAGAAACTCGACGAAGACGAAAGCGAGGAAAGTCGCGATACTTCGGATAATGATACAGCAACTTACTCTATATTCGGAGATGCAGTAAATATTCTGAACGAAATTAAAGATTCAAACAACATGAATCAAAATACCTTCCAAAGCAAAGAAAAAGTGCAAAAACCGTTAGTTGAATTAAGCAAGGCAGATCCAAAAGAGAAAAAATCAATGAAAATTTATCAAGATTGTGATACCAGTCAGGATAGTGAACTGAGCAGTGGTGAAGCTGGCGACACAGCTACTTTTTCAGTCTTCGGCGAAGCAATGGATGCACTCAACGGAATGGCTAGGCCTCAACGAGCTCCCCGACCAAGTAGTCTCTCCCCTTGTCTCACAAAGGATTTCTCTGTAAGTTATCTATCGTCAATATAATCGATTTATTACTATTCTAATTTTTCCACAGGCAGATGATTTTCGGAATTTCAGGCCCCTAGATTCTGGAGCGATCTTAACTGACGCTGCATTTGGAGACATTTCAATCATTGCTCCGGAGGTCAAAATGTCGCCAACTATAAATGAGGTAGAATCCTTCGGAGGTGCAGTCGTCCAAGATTACAATTCTCTTCATCGGGATGACGTACGCATTTCCCTTCGAGATATGGTGAACGCTGCGAGGCCCATTGGCGATAGCAATATTCCCTTTGCAAAGCCTGAAACTGATCTAGTTGTTACTTTATCTCTGAAAGGATCAATCGTCGATCTTTCCAATCAAGCTTTGCCCCGAGGTTTGAAACGGAGAACGTCAATTCAAGGAGAGGAAATAAAGGTTGGAAGTAGAAGCGGAATCGTGAAACAAGAGTTGGGGAGAGGTTCTTATGGCGTTGTTGTGTTGCTGGACTCAGAAAGGGAAGGCGTCATTGCTGTTAAAGCTCAGTCACCAACTGATTGTCTGGCATGGGAGTATATTATTATGAAAAGGCTTGAGGATCGATGCAAGGTAGAATTCTTTCCATATCCTATACCTCTTTCTTTTATTTCCCTCTCCGACGGTGCTATGCTAGGCATGACGGCAGGTTCAAAAACTGGAATGAATCTCGTTGACATCTTGAACATCTACAAAGTTACTGAAAGGGGTCAGGTTCCAGAATTAATTGCTCTTCATTATACTTCAAGAATGTTGAAGCATATCGAGACTTTACATTGGCATGGAAACATTTTGCACTGCGATGTAAAGCCAGACAATTGGGTAGTAGTAGCATCAGATTCAGCCTTTGAAGGATGTTCCGATGTCATTGAATCAGCTGAATTGATGCTTGTCGACTTTGGGAGAGCAGTGGACCTCAGAAGGAGTCTTACAAATGATGTGGATCCCATGAAATTCAAACTATCTGGTGAGGCGACTAGCCAAGACATGGCGTGCGTAGCTATGAGACTGAACCTTCCGTGGTCGTTTGATATTGATACCTTCGGTATATGTGCGTCTGCATTTGTTCTCTTGTATGGATCTCACATAGAGATAGAGCGAGATCGATCTAAGCGTTGGAAAATTCGTAAGCCTTTACGACGATATTGGCAAAAAAGTATATGGTCTGAAGTGTTTGATTCTTTATTAAACGACCCCATCGCATCTAGACCGGGGTCTCTGCGAAAAATGAGAGAGAAGATAGAATCCTTCCTTTCCACAAAGAAAAAAGACTTAGAATACCTCTTGAAGCATCAAGATAGGATCCTTCCAAAGAAAAGACTGGAATAATTGAATTCATCCGTCGTTTTTCCATCATACTTTATTTCTTGACAATGATTGAATACCGTATAGAACTTGGCATCAATGGCTCAAGGATTATGCTACAAACAAAATCGATTCAGTTAAGTGCAGCATTCTGAGAAGGAAAAAAAACGCAAGATATAGACTGCGGAGTGGGGTTTGGTTTGTTCAACATTTTAATCATATAGTCGGGGCAAAGGTGAGATTGAGAATAAAAGAGCAATTGAGCATTATTTTCCTTAAAATGCAGATTTCATGGGAAAATATTCTGGGAAATGATTAATTGCTCTATCATGGGAAAGAGCTATTGTGTTTCGGTTAAAATACTTTGAGTCGCTTGTGAAGTGTCAAAAAATTAAAGTAACCTCCAGAATAATTGCAAAATCTGTTTCACTTTCATTAGATATAAGCCTAGTTAAGTTTCTTCCTTTTTTGTTGCTGAAAATTTTAACATTATTCATTTATCCTGGATAATTTAAGATTTTGACAAAAACATTTACTTTACATTCTTCAAAAATGGAAAATTGATAACTTAAACGTTGCGATGGAGGAGATGACGACAAGAGCAAATGCATTGCGTTATTCCATTAGTGGTACCGATTACCACAACATTTTAAAGGAAAAGAAAAAGAAAGATTTCACATTTGTACCAAAATTGTAGCAAAAGCTGTAGGAGGTTACTCGTACAAACCAAAATTCAATCGAATTCCGTTACCCTCATGACTAACAATGTAACTCTTTCACGACAATGATGACGATAAATTGTAATTTTGTAAAAGTCAGACATGTCATTAGGGTAGTAGCTTAGATTTGTCAGTGCTTTCCATGAACGGAATGGTGAAGCTCTAAATTAGAATTAGCTAGCGACTAATTTAGATTCTCTTGAGGAAAAATATGCTAGACATTTCAATTAACTGAAGAAATAATTTTGAAACTGATTCAGTTGTGATATCCTTTACATAATCAAAATCTGAACAGCAAGCCATTTTGAATTCTTCACGATAATGCATACCATTTCAGTATCCTTTCGGTTAATGCCATTCTTCTCCAGTTTTTACTAAAGCAAAACATCAATACCTAATCCAACATTTTCAAATGTATCAAAGGCTTGTAAGCAGTCAAAGCCATTGAGATTCTCCATACCATCTAGAGGAATTACGCATCCATAGAGATAACTAAGTTGTAACTTCTTTCATAGCGTCTTTCGTATACAAGATTTCATTCTGGAGCTCACCTGATCCATCTCTGAGCATAAAACGATTTAAAATCCATGGGACCGGAAGACCAAGAAAGGATTCTATTTATCACACTTAATCTAGGTAGAATAAAAGCATGTTTCGGCTATCCCATCTTGACCTTGAGGATACATTTTCATTCTTCTCCCATAGTGGCATTATGGATTTCCCTTAGCAAGGCACACCTACAATGGTCTTATGCCTAAATTATTTTCAAGCCTTTACTCTGAAGATAGTGTGCTTAGACACATTTGGTTCCAAAAGCAAAACAAAGCAAATATTTTTGACACCTAAGATGTTATTTAATAGAGAGATAAATACTACTTTGTTCATTGTAGGCAAGTAAGAATATAGTTTCTGGATTACGCGGCAGAAGCGTTATCTCAAGGGATGTGCTATTTTATTGACTGGACCTAAACAATTTAAGATGTAGCATACTTTTCTTCCTCACTGAGAGTATTTCCATAGAGAGGAACGAATCATGTGAACTAGAAAAGCAACAATATCAGTACACAAATACATCTCATAGCTATTAGCTTTTTACAGACTGATTATTTGGCAAAACCTTATAGCTATTTCTTGATCATCGATAATCATCACAATATTACTTCAAAGGAATCCAAAATTATATTGTTGGAGATCAATGGATGTTAGTGAAGCAAAGCAATAGCCTGGAAAAAGACCTCATACTAGGCCATGTCCAGTAACACCCGTAAGAAAAAGAATTGTAGAGCCAACAACTATTGAATTAGAATCGATAATCAGACGTAGGTCCACTAATTCAAAACCAAAGATTTAAGAAAAATGTTCTTTACACTTCTAGAAGTGTTTGTGTTTGTGTTCATGTCAATTTTTTTATATTAGAAATGGATTAATAGAATGAAAAGCTCAACGATTAAATCGAGAAATCGAGCAAAGACAGTCACCTGGTGAAGGTCTCTCATTATGTGACCTTTTCAATCGAAAAAAGATTTTTTATTCCAATTGTTAGGTTAAAAGTATTATTACTTGACTGCGTTGAAACTTCGTAGTGTCCTGAACCTTAGTACTTTTTTTCCACGACGAATGAGTTTCGTCACACCAACCATAAATGTTGAGTAACGCATCAGTTTTCTCTATTAACATCATTAACCTATCAATATTGTGTCTTCTGCTCTCTCCAGTTCTGACACAATCCATGTCGACGTTATCATCTTCTGATTCACCTCTAATAGTTCGTCGCCTGCGTCAAACTAAGTCTGTTGCAGAGTGCCTAGAACTCATACCCAAAGAACCGACACAAGATGTTGTGATTGCAGCTCTCAATCTGTGTGGGAAGCATAATGACTTAGGGAGCGCTTTAAATTTGCTTAACCTTTGTAACACTGAATCATGTCTGAGCTTGACCATTTCCATAGCTGGTAAAAGCGGCGACTACAAAACAGCCG
>CAAAJI010000094.1:72978-87051 GCA_900642245.1 Fragilaria radians | reverse complement strand
ATGGCGTTTTGGTAGAAATATCATCCAAAGGGGCTGGAGATGGGAAAATAATTTTATACTCTCATGTGAAAAAATTCATCGGAGGAGCCTTTAGTCCTGCCGATGTAGAGCGAGAGGGATTAGTCTTTGTGATGGAACCGCCAAATCCACCAGGACGATCTATCTCAATGAAGACAACTCTGTTGCCGCCTGAAAACTTTGGTGAGAGAGCAGACAAAGTGCTAGATGCTGGACACTTTGTATACAATCAGAGTATCCCGCTAAAAAGAATACTCTGTGGCAAATAGCAGTATTAGGTTCAAAATGCTTGCAGTTCTAAAGAGACTTAGTGGTAGCTCATCAACATCATTGCCATTCTGACCTGACGTTAACTACGAAGCCCAGTACCCTAACCTTGGTCCATAGAACACCAATATCTGACTTTTGTCGAGACTACTCAAGCTGTAAGATCTCCCTCTCTGCCCCATGATGGAATAATCTGTTCACTTGTTTTCAATATTAGCAGGAAAAATGCAAAGGGAAGCTAAAATACTCCTTCAAGGTATTTTCTGTCTTACAAGATTAGTCAGTCCTATCTTAGGTATTAGCTGCATTGTTTCCTTGTCATCAAAGAGTTATCCATCATCAGCAATCAAGCAAATGTATCACACCCACAAGAAGGTCAGAAGATGTGGTGCTGATTATACAAAAGTAAAGTACTTGCTGTCTTTGGTACTAACATTCCTCAAACATTAGTTAATCGAAGTAAGAAAATTCAATGAAGTTTAAGGTTTACCAATGGATCAAATAATTTGTTAACATTTAAGGAATAAATATATACACCCAACTAGAGGAGATGCCTCAAATGATGATATTTGCATATTGTTTAAGATGAATAAAGGATGATCAAACAACTTCTGTGGGGGGATTGAGGAAAAATGAAATTTGGAAAACGGAGAAAAGAGTGAGTGAGATGAAAGAGTTTTCAGGACTCCGAGTATAACATTCTTTGTGAGTGATTGAATTGTAGGTCCTTTATCCAGGGAGAATACTTGGAAATTTTTAACATACAATCCTTCAAATCAGCTGTGACAAGTAATTTCAGAAAGGAAAGATGAAGTTATACATCAATAGTTAAAAATTGACAAAGGAGACAATGGAAAGGACCGACAATAATGTTGCTTTGCATCTTTCAATGCTTCTTGTAACCCCCATCTGCCTTGCTCACAGATAACTTCAACATTGATTTTTTTAAATGGAAATGTTGATGGACCAGGGAGATCCAATTTCCAGGTATTCAAGGCACTTCAGAGATATAAGGAGCGGTATACAGTGCTTTGAGTAATTGATATCCTAGCATGAGATTACTGCCTGCACCCCTAAGATCCATGCAGACCAAAATGCAGGCTTAGTACTTTGCTGAAGGGAAAATTCGGTGTGATACACGCTGCGAGAAAAAGTCTAGATAGAATAGATGCAGGAATGCGTTAAAGGATGCATGGGAATTAATGTTATAGATTAACTCTTAGCAGGCTTCGTGACTTGGTTACCTGCATGAAGAAGTATCTACTAGCTAGATTGATTGATTCATCAGTCGAAGGTTATGTTTTCTTTGGTAATTCGTGGTTACTAATATCGAAAAGTCATTTAGTCGGAGTATACAAATCTTGACTCAGAACAATTGCACAACATGTTAGAAATATCATTTGGCGATCAATATGCGTTGGAGACAGGGAATGTCTGACACGTATCGCAGATCAAGAACTCCCGCGAAAATTCGAACAAAATCACGATTCAAATCAGAACCGATTCAAATGCCGCATCACACATGAAAACGAATATCAGTATGCTTCTTCGGGCACAAATCGCACTACTATGAATGTAGATAAAGAACCTTCGCTTTCCTTTACTGCAGACCAAGAAAAACAAATGAGTAATAAAAGGAAGCCAATCAACCAAGTCGATGACATCATACTCTGGGGTGCCAGCCCCAATCAGGATCTACTAAGCTTTATCAAGGAAAATCAGTGTAGCTTGGAACTCAGAGCCCGGCTTCACCTCCCATATTCTGGGTTGATGCTAAAATATGAAAACGAACCAAAGAACAAACAACTGTCAAAATTCGGATATGATCAAAGCGCATCGACGAAAGAAAATTCCAGTGTATCAGCCGCAATTTCACACGGAAATGATGACATTCAGGTGTCAAAGGAGAGTGTCTCTATACAGGACCCCGAAGTCGCTTTAAGTCCAAGTCAAAAGGAAAAAATGAGCAACTCAATCGTCGCGACTAATAATGACGTACCCTTCATTATATATGTTGGCAACTCGCCATCGACGATTCATGTCTTGAAGACAAGTCCTTCTGATAATGATATGTCATTAGCACCCGAGCAGGAAAAAAAATCAAACAGCAAAATGATTTTAATCCTCCTATTTTTTCTCATAATTTGCTTGATTGGAATGATATTAGGATTATTCTTTCTTCTTAAATCTCAGGGACTTCTCTCTTGAATGCTTGAGTGCAAATACTTACTGGCAGTTCGGATTTATTACTTTATACGAGTGTCTGACAATCCTAGCAACAAGAACAAGCTGTTCAAGAAATCATGGCAGTGTACTTGTTATAATCAAGGTAGACGCTGACTTCGCTTTGGAGGATTACATATATTCATCATTGCATCGTTTGAGATAAATTATTGCGTCACATTTGATTTATTCTAGTCTTGAACTTTCAGAAAGTCATGATTTCTAAAAAGTTATCATGGCTACAATGCTATTTTCATCGTCATATTGTTTTCAAGTTCATACTTGACTTAGAAAGTAATAATACACTTTCAGAAAAATCAATTTTGCCTCAGGCAATAATAGAGCAACTAGGAATATTATAGTGTGCTTATTTTTTCTCAAGTAGAATGGGATTTGTGACCATATCTCTTTAGAACCGACCCTCAGGAAAGTAATTTCATGAGTCCTTCATCTTTAAGACCATTCTGAATCATATTTTTTGGATGATATTACTCTTGAGATCGGGACCTCACTCACCTTTCATGACAAGTGATCACCTGGGAGACAACAACATCTCTTTGAAAGTTTGAAGAATATAGAATTCAGACATCATTTTTAATGCTATTTCCGCATGTCACACGGATTATCGATGCAAGGACAATCTCAGTAAAATCAGTTTTTGAAGTGTGTGTACGTCCTTTTGACGAGACAAAGGAGAATTAAACTACAAGGAATTGATAAGAGATGTCAATTAGTCAAACGCAAGTCTGTTCGCTGTTCCAAAGGCAGTGGAACAAAATATTGCAGAGAAATTGCAAAGTTAATGGAATTATGGGGAAAAAGTTATAACTTAAAAAATTATATGTGAGCCTCCCCTTTCCGGTCAATCAAGATTCACTCACACAATATGGAATCTCATTAAGTGAAATCTCCAAATCTCGATTCCTACGACACCTTATCGCCAAAATGCAACGTTAAGGAAATCTGCTATGCTAAAATCTGTTCAAGCCTTTCTTCGTCCACACATGGCATCAGAAACTTATTCCAATACTCTTGTGCAGAGTTATGATGAAAGTCGAGACGATAACTCAAAAATATCTTTAAATACACACACTGTTGATACTGATCGATGCGATGAAATAGGGTTGAGGAGCAATCGAGACGAATCTGAACTCCATACCGAACATCATGATAGCGACGGTTCTGTCAATCCAATTTCAAGCCGATCTGTTTTCGGGTTCAAGAAAGAAGATATATTCTATAGTTCTACAATATATGACCCTATGAAACGGAGAAGTAATCATCCCTTAGCGAACAACGAAATTCAGTTGAGTCAACTTACTTTTTTATCATCGACATCTAAGAACAATGTTAACGAGTCAGAGCTACAATTTACCCATGATTATGAACATAATTTCTCACGAATCATGGAAAAGGTGCCGAGCAGTTCAGGTGTCCATTCATTATCGAACATGCGGCCTTCGAAAGATGAAAATCTCGAATTGCAACATGTTGCCTACAATGGAAGTTTCGTGGTTCAAACGAAAGCCCGAAATAATTACATCCAGAAAAGGGAATATCTTAGTGATGATAGAACATGGAAAATGAGCTCGACTTTTGACACCGGAAAATGTCATTTCCAATATCAGGCGAACAAAGCAATCAAGTCGTCCCCATTTGCAAATAAAGTTAACTTTGAATGTAAGGGGCTTTCTGCGATGCTTCAAAACTCATCTAGAAGATTTATCTTTGAAACGTTACTATCAAATTCAAGTTATTTTTTGGAAACAATGGTACCTGTCACATATCAGTTATCGAATTCTGACGTCAATCTATTTCACATATGCAACAAGAGGCATCTTCGAATAAAAAATAGAAGTTATGATACAACCTGGATTTCAGAATCAAAAGGAGATATTGCAATGTTGAAAGATCACGACGACTCTCAAAACTTAACGAAAGAAGGCGTCGTACCGTCTCTTTTCTTAGAGGCTGATAAATTCCATTGGAAATACAGTGCACTACATCAATTAGAAAAGAAAAATATGATTGTTGACTATGATCTACATTATCACCACTTTATTTCGCCAAATGGGAAGATGTCTTGCCATATTGAGGAAAACTTCAAGAATGGTCAAGGCATTGTTGCGCTCCATTATGAATTGGATTCTCCTGAAGCACTTGAAGACATATGGAGGATCCAATCGAATGAGAGCAATGATCCTTTTGACGATTTAGCGTTTGTACAAGATGTTCGAGGTTTCTATCTTGATCCTGAAGAGATAGCTGGAGCTTTAATCTCGATAAGGAGTAGACAGGTTGGATCAGATCCGGAATCATTCAATCCTAAAGTGGAGTTTTGAGAAGACTTTGAAATATAACAATGAGAATGGTTCTCTGCTCTCGGCGAGTTTCGATTCCCTCGAGCGTATCTGGCTAGCCAACTCGAATCATAGTCTCGATCCCTTTGATGACGTTGCTATATACCTCAGTAACTCTGAATTAGATGTGGAGCCAGGGACAGCTATTTCCGTATTAGAGTCTATTCAATTGAGCATAGTACATGGGTTGCCTAGCAAGCAAAATACCATCAAGTGCTCTTCGTCCCTTGGATTGGAAGTTTTTAATCAGCGTTTCGAAAACGCTACTATTTCTGGACTTGCTTTAAATCAAGATGCCAAACAAATGGTTTCGTCGATGGGTGATACGATATTGATACCTGCACATGATTCTGAGGGGACAAGGCACAACAAAATAAGTTATGTGAGAAAACTTGGCTTTTCTAACTCTTGGACTGAAGAATCAATTTGGCGAATCAACCCAGACGATAGTTTTGATCCCTTTGATAGCGTTGTACTTTGGACCTCAGACATAGATATTGACTTGGAACCAATGGAAATTATTGCTTCATTGGAGTCTCTCGCGAAGCGGAATGGAAAGGCAATGTTTCCTCAACCTTTCACTCCATATAGTAGTGGAAGACTTTCACAAAGGTTACTCCTAGTTGATGGCACAGAATCAACATTTGGATCAACTACGGAGTCCTATGGCATTTTAGGGGATGGCTCTCAGAGAGAAAACGATGATTTGAAAAGGAGTATTCTATGGTATCCGGATTCGTGGACAGAAGAATCGATCTGGAATGCAAAGTCAAATGATAGTGCTGATCCTTTTGACGATGTTGTGGTCTGGATTTCAGACCAAGACGCTGATATGGATCTTAGCGCCATTTGCTACACATTAGAAGCTGTAGAGAAAAGGGGAAAACAATCATTATCTCTCGGGTCACTTGGCGAAAGCGAGAATCCAAGTAGACCTTTCGCTACCTACAAGAAAACGATCTATGATTCATCGTCGGAAACAAAAGATCTGGAGGATATTTGGCAAATTCGAACATCCGAAAGCTTTGATCCTTTTGATGACGTTTTTGTATTCACAACTGATTGCGACTTGAATAGTATCCAGGTTTCTGAGGCTTTGATTTCTATTGAAGAAAGATTAGCAACTTTACGGAAGGGCGTCGACGATGTAAAGCCAACTGGATGTCCTGAGGGAAATTCTACTTCTGTAAGTTGTATCCTCAATAGAGAAAGTGCAGGGTGTATATCGTCACCTCCAAGAAGTAATGAAAATGAGCATTACATTGAAATCACTCCATCTGTCGACCCGTTTGATGAAGTGCTTGTCTTCACAACAGATCTAGATTATGATTTAAACCAAGAAGATATATCTGAAACACTAAGGGAAATTCAAAATATTGTTACCACTAATAACCAACGAAAGGAAACAGAATGTGTTCAATGTTTAAAGTCGGGAATTTTCGCAACTACTGATCGGGATAGAGAAGGGCATTGTGAGGAAAAAATAAGTATTGAAGCGCATATCGAACCTTTGTCTAATCAAATTGAGATTGTAATGGAAGAGATGTCATCAGAATGTCATAATTCAAATGCGATGTCAGATTTTATGTCTTCATCAAGGAAAAGCCATCGCTTGCAATCGATGAAATCATCAATACACACGTTCCCCAATCGTATGTATCGAGGAACGAAAGACATTAGAGAAACACACATTCATGGTGTGGAAAGTGATTGGAGGCAACCATTATGGGGTAAACTTAATCACATAAGTTTTGACCAAATCTTTCTGGAGGAATGTGATTCAAACTGTCAATCAAGTTTTGATTCTCTTTCCCTTTTGTCTGATCATCCTTCAAAGGAATCAATGACTCTGGAATCTTCAATGGCAAGGAGATCCCTGTGTTTGCAAAAGAATGAACCTTTACGGCATTCCCGTAGCAAGCAATCACAGTCTACGGAAAACAAGCAAGATATTCACAGCTTTTCCATCAACCAAGATTGGCTTTGCTTGCAAGACTATGATTCTGATTATGACTCGGTTTTTGACATGGATTCCTTTTCAACCTCACGTTTCTCTGATTATTCTACAACAACTTTAGAGTCACAATATACTGATTTAAAGATTGAAGCCCCTTACCATCAGGAGAATTTTTGAGAAGGTTGAAAACAAAAAGGGAATTGTGGTGGAATCAATTTAATAATTTGTAATGTGGTACAATTGGATACTGTGACAGGAATTGGATTCTGAATTCTTGTTGTGAGCTTGATTCGGTTGCATCATCATCTAAGGAAATGAGAAAAGATTAAAGTAAGGTTTGTATGAGGCATGGAATTAAATTTAGGTCTATTTTCATAAGTCAAACAACTGCAAATATTTTGGTCAGATTCATCTCTATCAATATCTTCTATTACCATGGCTAGGTAATTGGAATTGATTTTCTAGCTCACGTTTTCGATTCTCTAAGTATATCTTGGTTTTGCTTGTCCTTTAACATGTTTCGAAGGTCTACAATGGCCTTATTTTGTCTAGTGATAAAATATTGATGATTTGCACCACTCGTTTTCTTTCAGTGATGACAGTGGTGACATGCCCCATACACGTTAATATCCTTGGAGACATTTTTGATCCGAAATCCAAACTTCTGCATCAGGGCTTTCTACACCAAAGAGGACTCATTTGTAGCCTTAAGCCATGCTCAAGCCATGAGGATTTCTTTCAACAAAAGAGACTAAAAACTATCTTTTGTTAAGTGTAACTGGTCATCTTTTAACCTCTATTGTCCTACTCTATAAATGCAATCTGTAAACTATCAATTAGATTTCAATCTGCAATTCCTTGTGATCATGACCACAGCACGGATCTCTACGTATCACCATAATAGCACACATCTCAGTGCTACAACAAAAAAGCATTTTTTTCTATATTCTATCTGCCAGTTTCTTATCCCCAGTTTTAAGTTAATGGGCTACGTAAATCTTGCGTAGGTCGGTGTTTAAAAACTATTTGACTACACTTTTTTTGAGCTTCAAGGATTGTTTGGTTTCTATTACTAAGAGTTTCCGCTAACTCATTCTTGTTACTCTCCGATGCATTCATATTCTTTCTTCTTATCAGTTTAAGGAACTCTGTCGAGTTGAGTTCATAGTTGGGACTATCGAAACGCATGGCATAATAATTTGAGCCCATGCTCCCTTTTATCATCATTTTTTGACCAGCCATGTGTTCAAGCGTGTAGCATAGTCACTTTGACAACTTGTCAGTGCTTATATGCCCTGTCCTGTTCTAGCAATCAAATAAACTGAAAGTAAATTAATTTTGGGATCCAGCATGCCTTTGTTGGAGGAATCTGCCACAATTTGTCTTTCTTCTTTGTTATTTTGCTTCTTTCTTTCAAAACTACCACTTATTTTATATATCTTACCGTTCTTTTCCTCTCTCAATTTAATCATTCATTCGCTCTTGCCATTCTCCATGAACTTTACATCTCGAACTAAAACTTATTATCTTTAACTTATAAATTGGAGCATGATTGACTTCAAACTGTACTCGCATTATAGGAGGAATAGGATATCCGAAGGAACTCAAGTTCATTGATGTAATTGTATCATCTGAGAAAACAAAGTATCTTCAGTGTACTCCTTGCTCTCAACAAGCTCATAAATGAATGACAACAAGTCACTAAGGATATGTCATGACCAATTATTTCACCACCTAGAAAAGAGCAGAGGCTGACGTCAGATTTGGTTCCAGATATTGTATATCGGGTGTACAATGAATGTGCTTCTTTGCAACTTTTAAATTTGTAAGGATGGTTGTAAATTCTACAAAAAAGTCTTGAACACGATCACGTAAACTGTAACCCTTGTTTAATGGAAAAACCTGTAGAGTTCAAGTAAAACCACAGTTACGAATAAAGAACCCAACGCAGCCTTTTCCCTTTTTGTATCGAATCAACGGAACAGCAAACCCATATTGAAGCATCGCCCAAATTTATTGTGCTTTTAGGGATACATTGTATGTGGAGGTTCCAAACAAAATCAAAACGCCAAAGATCACTTTTCTGAGAAAAACCTGAATACATTATTTTTCCATGCAATGGTGATTGGAAATGTTATGTTTTCCAACAGGATTTCATGCCATCAGAGCACAAGAAAATCATGGAATGTAGATGGATTACCCGATGAAGCAGCACCTTTTGATGAACTCCGTCAAGATAGTTTATCTCCAGAATCTTCACAGGAGTTTGAAGATAAGTTGGATGAAATAATTGCTGCTCGGAGCGAAGTATCTTCCAATTACTTTTATCAAGACAGTGCTTCTCATGGCTATTTATCCCCGGAGACTAGCATAGATTCAATGAATCTGTGGGATGAGATCATAGTATGCCGTAAAGAAATGTCAACAGTTAATCCCACAAAACCTAACTCGCAGAGAAGTGATGTGCCTCGAGTATCGACTCCAATTGTAGATACGTTTCCCAGAGGTACAAGTCAATCTATCGATCAATCCAGTCGGATGGATGATAGTTCTTATTTTAAAATTGAATCTATTTGGCTGACGCAATCTGTTGAGAGTCACGACCCATTTGATGATGTCTTAGTGTTCACGACTGATCTTGATTATGAAATGCGACAAAGCGAACTACGAGATGCGCTCATGTCCATATCTGAAAGACTAAAATGTCGCTCAGTTGGGAATCCCAAAGTTTCATCTGAAGGTGGAAGAAAGTTTTCCATCCTATGTAAGGACAGGAATAATATTAGCATTAATCTGGATTCGATTGATCGCTGCGAAATCCCCGGGTATCATCTAGAAAAGACAACAGAAGAACCAAAACTAGATCAAATCCATGACTGCCAACGAGACACTTACTTTCATGCCACAAATACCCGAAAAAATGAATCGCAAAGCCACAATAGAAATGGCATTGACTACAGAGACCCTTACAGCGGGAAGGAAAACATTATTGATTTAGAAAATGATTCCCTAAAATCTTTTGATTCTACCTTATTAGAGATGCTCTGGCGAGTTGAGTCGAAAGACAGTTTAGATCCATTTGATGATATAATGATCGTCGTATCTACCGGTGATTCGGATATAAGCGAAGGAGACATTTGCAGAGTTATCAGTTCGGTAAAGAATCGAATACAGACTTCCGATTTACAATGTCGCCTTCAAGAAAGCAATCTTTCAACTGCAGACTTGCAAATTGATGAGGAGAGAGATTTTGAAGGTTCCATCATCGAAAAGTCTAGACGATATGGAGGAAATGTGACAGTTCGCAAAGAAAGCGAAAATGGAAGAATGTCATCGTTAAATCAGAATTTAAAGCCGTTAGAAGGCGACATGGGATCAGGGGGAAATGCGTTGCTTCATGACAACAGTGAAAGCATGAGGAGCGACCTCGATTCCTTCGATAATGCTAATGCGGGATCAAAACAAAGTGTTGATATGATGAGTGGTAGAAAGCATTCTCAATTGTGTCACGTCCTCGCCAGTCACATTAACTCTAAGGAAACATGTTCAAGCACAAATAATAATTATTACTCTACTTTCTTTACTCAACAAGATTCGAGGCAATATTCATTCTCAGAATCTCAGTTTTCTGTCCTCAACGAAACTTGTAATTCTAGGTGCTACTGCCAAAGACCAAGTCAACGTTTGATAAATACGAGATCTGGTAGCGACCGCTTTCCTAGTTTGAGACTGGATAATCCCATCACAGAAAGGGAGGAAGAGGAGCAGAGTCGTAAAGGACTCATAAGGCCAAGTTCTTCACTTTTGGAGTCCATCTGGCGCTTGAATTCGATGGAGAGTACAGATCCCTTCGACGACATAGTCATTTATTCTAGAGACCGTGATTTCGATTTTGAAACGAATGAAATCATGGCAACCTTGAATTCTATCACGGCAAGGACAACAGAAACACATGTTAACAGATTAGAGGAAGAAAAGTCTAGTAAGAGAAATGATGACAATGAAATTCGAAAGCCACTTAAAACGTCTATCTCCCTGATTTCAAATAATGCTTCTTCTGGAAATAAAGCTGATGAGTCTCATAATTTAAATCTCCAAGACTACAGGGATGACGCTCGCTTGGTGTCCCAAAACATTAATGAAAACAAATCTCATAGTTCTGAGAATTTCCCCCAAAACAGACAACAAGCCTTTAAGCGAAAGAAAGATGGCGAAAACGTTTACTTCTCTGATCATAATGAGGATGAATTCGCGGTAGAAAAGAAGGAACGTAAGCGGTACAAAATCCCCGACTCATCACTTTTGGAATCCCTCTGGCGGTTGAATTCAATGGAGAGTACAGATCCATTTGATGATGTCGTCGTCTACACAAATGAAAGGGATTTCGACATTGAAACACATGATATTGTGGCCACGATACGTTCCATCGCTGTGAGGTTGACTCCATCCCATGGCGATTCCACAGAAAGTAAAATTCTTGAAATGAATGATGAAAATAGAGTTGATTTGCTTCAAAGTGCTTATAATATCTCAAATTTAAAGGAAACATGTATTGTTGAAAATAAGATAAACAGCGCTGATGTTTCGAAATTCTATGCTGTGAGTTGTGAACAACGGGCAATTGCCTTGCGTGACGAAAGCTCCTTTTCAAACCATGTAAAAGATGCTGGCTCCACTGGAAAATGCCGTGATGACGTAGAGGATCATGCTGAAACACGAAGCTTTAGCTCTCATTCTTTGGAATCTCTTTGGCGCGTTAGTTCAAAAGAAAGCCATGATCCTTTTGATGATATCAGAGTTTATACTTTGGATAGTGATAACGATGTGAAAGAGGATGATATTGTTGCAGTTATCAAGTCTGTTAGGGAGAGAGCGTCTGCAATGAGAAGAAGTGTATCCATTGCTACGAATGAGTTGAGTTTAATAACCAAGTCGATTAGTTCCAATTGTTCTGCATCATATCTTGGGGATTATTCATCAAGATCCACTAGGTGGACAGACGAGGAAGCATATCTTTCGTATACATCAAGCGCTCAACCTAACATGGATCAAGAGACTTGTGCTGAGAGTTGTAATAAAGGCAGAAAACTTCGAACAGGACGTCTAGATTTTTGCCATTGTCAATTTGAATGTTTTCACCCAGTTCATTCCACTTCCTTTGATCAGATGTCTCACGGAATTTCACAATCTTCCTCACATTTTGAGTCTCCTAGCATGGTTGGCATGTGAGAAAGAGGAAACTAAACATAAGATGGCATAATGTTATGCCATGCATTGCTCGTAAGTCAATTGACAATTGAAGAGATTTAGATATATTTTGTCGAAAAAAGAAGCGAAAGAGTCACATAAGATAAAAAAATAGTAATACTAGATATCGAAAATTACTACTTGAATCGAGAAGAGGGTCAGCAACTATTCTCAACAAAGCGTTAAAGATATAATGGTTGCAAAAAAAATTAAATTGTTTCCTAAAATCCTATTCTTTGATCGTCAAGAATTCAGAATCTATTCATTTTGACCAAATATAACACATCTACCAACAAAAAAAGCCATCCAAGTACAACTATACATATCGAGTAAAGTAAAGGTATGGTTCGGCCCTCTCAAAGAATGAACCATTTAGAACTGTAGATGTTCAATTAGGAAGTATGCAAATAAGATCATGTTCCCGCACTTTTGAAGGTTCTTTCTTACTTCTATTTTGGACCAAGACTATACGCATAAAATGCATTGTTTTATGATCCAGCTGATGATTTGAGATATTGCTGTAGAACACTTGCACACACTTTCTATCGAGACTCAAAAGTACTGCAGGAACCCTAAATTGAACAGTGAACTCAATACTTGGGTTCACTGGTTAGTTGAGAGATTGATGGCATTACTCGTTACCTAAGTCTTTCCTAGGAGAAATTCTTGAATGGTTGAATCTTGATGTAATTATTGAGATTCTGGATCAAGCCAAACGGCCAGATTGCAATGATTCTATGGTTGTGGCCAATATCGATATTTTTGAGGTATCCTATGAGGACATAACGCCTTACGTCAGGTGCCTTGAAAGCTTGGCAGCATAGTAGTGCTAGTTTCCGCTTACCAATGGATAAGGAAAAAGAACAGAGCTGAATCAAGGTGCTATGCATGATCGCGACAATCACGATACGACAAATTTGTGCGCTATTTGTCATTTACCACTGCCATAGTACACGAAATAGTTAACATTTATAATTACTCAACCAAATTAATTGTTTTGAAGTAAGAAAAGGCTCGCTATATGCAAGATCAACCAAAAAAGGATAACACCTAGATTGCTGTGAAACTCATTAAAAGGTAGCCCTACTTTACAACTAGAATTTGCCATACTTCGATTACCTATCTTCAACCAATTTTCTCTTTCTTTTCCACTTTTCTAGCTATTGCCCCAATCCTTTGCAGGTATATCTGACCCCTCACTTGGGTGCTGAAATAGAGAAGGATAAATGCCTAATATATTTTTTCCTGTATAATGAAAAGTGTCCCAAGATATGTAAAATACCAAATGCTATCCACCAATCAAACGTGTCAAGATCGAAAAATGACTCGTGAAGAGATTCGATAATTTGGCTTACAATAATCATCAAAGAATATGCTTAAGCGTAGCTGAATATGATAGAATCACTTTTTATGTCATACTCCAGACTCTTTGGAGCAATTTAGGAAGCTAAGTTACATAATTCAACTTTGTTTTGATTCTCATTGAAACTCCTTTTGCTTTCAATGGCTCTAATCCAAAGAGAGACAACAATTTAAAACAGGAAAAGATAAGCCTCTAGAATGGAATTGGCATAATTATAGAGCAATTGCAAGCAGGGAATGAGTTTGTACAACCCACGTCAGGCTTAAGTTACATTCAAGTCCAATTTATTTTTGCGGGAGAAGCAAGATTCTCATCAGCACGTGTCCACTCCCTCCAGAGATAAAAAGGATGTCATTCAACGTGATTACAAATTTAGTAATCTTGACCAGACGCAAAGTTAACACTGTCTATTACCAACACCAAGATGGCAAAATTAATAAGATTCAAATTTATTTTATTTTCCTCTCCAACTCAATCAAGAAACATTCAATTAATTTTGTCCCAACAAGTATTAGTATTTTAACTCGAGTAGGATGAAAACCTTGAGCCTTATCAAGAAAAGGAATTGTTATGTTTGTCCACCAGATTTCCGTTTGATAGAAATTCGAACACATCACATCTGAATGAAATCAATATCT
>CAAAJI010000094.1:30012-49409 GCA_900642245.1 Fragilaria radians | reverse complement strand
TCATTAGAGAGACTAAACAATCGCATCTGATGCTCCAACAATACAAAAAGTGAGTGGCAATGGTTGAAAAGAAAAGGAACACAAAGCAAGGCAACTGTTCACCCTGTCAAGGTACTCAGCTGCATCGTATTTACAAGCTTTTGCTGTTGCTTTGAAGACTTAATTTCTTCTTTATCAAGTTTTCTCTTAAAGTTCGATCTCAGACATTTTTCATTGGATAGTTCTGAAACTAATAAATAGCTATCTTTCGTGTCACCGTTGTTGAGTGCTTGCTTGGTATTCTGATTCTTAGGATGTGTTGAAGATATTCCGCTCTGTCTTTTGATTAGGGAAGGTGGCTGCCTCTGATGATGTCTTATTGAGGTTTATTGAATAGAGCTCCGTATTTTATGAACTATTTCAAGCACATTGATAGATTTATTTGTTCTTCGTTTTGATCCTATTTGTTATCAATCGAAGCAAGAACACTGAAATCATAGAATTTTCTTATCAACATTTGCAAATCAATATCAATACTTCTTGAAACGAAAAACGTCATTTTGAGCCTGAATTACTTTTGGAAATTCGTCAATCCTCGGGTGCTTAATTTAAACTCAACCAAGACTTATGGATTCAAATTCTAGGTGCTGCATTTTGTGACATCAATCTTAACCCTTTAAGATGCTTCATTTTTCAGATTGCTGATGAGAGCTTAGCTTAAATAGAAAAGTGTCACAGCTTACAGAATCAGACTATACCCTGTTATCCAGATACTTTCTTAATTGCGAAAGTTGACGAAAAGAACGATGATGTCTTGGACTCTAGTCTAAAGCAAAATCAGTTTTTGGACGGCTGACGGATCATTAACAAGTCTGCGAGAAATTGAAACTATGATTAGGACCAAGGTGCTCAATCAATAATAGTATATTTAATACATAAAGTCGAAATGCAGCATTATACTTAAATTCATGCTGTGTTTTTAAACTTGACTATCGCTAACATCAACTTTATAATGAAAGTTATCATCAACATTATGATCAGCCATCGTCTTCTTAACAGTAAATATCCTTGAGAAACACCGATAACTATTTAGCCAATCAAATCATTAATTTCGTGTGCTATCGAAATTGTTCCCAGCGCTGCAAAATCCATGTTTGAAATTCCAGTTAAATATCCCTCAAGAAAAACATACAAAAAGGGAAATGATGTTTCGTCGTCAGTTAGGTTTTTCAAGCGTTGCGCTACTTCTTTCTGTATCGTTATCAATATGTTACTCCTCTTCCTCCTCTACCAGCAGCATTATCAGACCTTCGACCGCAGCTTGGACTGTAGAATCATTTCCAAGTCCTGGTAGTCCAGATTGTCGCTCCTCCTCCAATCGTCTTTGCGATCCAGATGGGATTCTGATTGAAGAAGATCGCCAGCGTGTTTTGTCTCGTATTTCAGAATTAGAGGGGAAAATTGCTATATCATGTGGAGCGAGGGCAGAGGAAAGCTCAACTCTAATCTCATCTGCGACTGTTGAAATGGCTGTTGTTGTTGTGGATAGAATCAACTTAATCGGAACTTATGGAACTAGCCGAAAATCGGTAGAAGAAGTCGCCACTGAACATTTTGCCATTCAACTTCATAATCTTTGGGGAGTTGGAAAAGTTGAGGAATGTGGTAGTACAGGAATTTTGGCTGTACTGTCGATTCGAGATCGAGCATTCTATTTGTCAAGGGGAAACGCTATGGAGCCCATTTTGACTGATCAAAGGCTCGACCGCATGCTAGATAAAATCCGACCAATCCTACGAAAACAACAATATGGTGAAGCTGTATTGAATATAGTAGAGCAAGTACATCACTATCTTGAATTGGGACCTCCTTCATCCAACGAATTGCGAAACGATATGCTGGAAAAGTTAATCCCATTATCTTTCTTTTTGTTAGTAATGGGGTTCTTTACTTTCAAGAACCACCGGGACCGCCAAGAAGCAAGAGTTTATGCGCGCGTCCAATCACAATTAACCCAGTTGGATCGAGATCGCGCATTAGCATTGCAGGGGACTTATCAGTGTACCTCATGTCCCATTTGTTTGGAGAGCTTTGAGCCTCCAATTGATGGTAGCAATGTTCACACAATGGGCAGTGATAAGTTACCACTTAAACTATTACGATGCGGTCATGTATTTGATGAAACCTGTTGGAATGATTGGGTATGTCGTGGAGCAGGGAATCTAGATCGTTGTCCCATTTGCCAACAAAGCGTCGGTCCCTCGAATGAAAATGATTATCAACATTTCGACGATGGACAAGGAAATCAGCCGGGAGTTATGATAGATAATCACCGTGTTTATCGTCAATTTCATCGAGAACGCTATTTTCGACTATTACAACTCTCAACTCAATTTCCCCGATACATACGACATGATGATATACAACGTTGGACTGACGTAAATTATGATGGATCCTTAGCGCAAGATCCCACTTTCTTGCGCCATAATCCAACATCACAATCCTCAATCAAGGCATCCAACGGATCTTCTTCTAATTTTAACGTTGGTGGAAACTTTGGTGGAGGGCGTAGCAGTGGAGGCCGAGGAGGGACATGGTAAGCAATGATAGCTTCAAGATATTGTACGGAACTCTTCTGATTACAGATTCAAGGGATTCCAAGACCTCTCGAACTGTAAACAAATGTCTCCTTTAAAGATTTCAATTACGATCTAGCTTATTTCTTTGAATTTTTTATGTTTAACAACCCAAATATACATTGCAATTGTAAATGTTGCCAGAGTGAAGAAATTAAACTTGCATTGCCATATCTTACACAAAGACCGCATTCATCTCCCAAGTTAAGCGTGAAAGATACAATCCTACAATCTCAAAGCATCAGGATATGGCGAAAAATATGGTATTACCTTTCAATTTCAAATTTAAACTTTATCCAACGAAGCAAGTTTACCTAATTTTTGTGACAACAAACCATATGTAAGGCATATGAACCCGACAAAAAAATTTCTTATCAATACGATGAGGGTCCTACATCTGCACCTAAGTTTCGACACCATGTGACAGAGGTGACACATGTTTCTCTTCTTTTGAGTTTTGTTCTCCTACAATGTGTTCTCTTCATTTTCTGCAATCTTCACGAAGGGTGAAGTAATCTACTTTACCTGAAAAGAGATAAGATTGAAAGGGCGTTCACTGCTGCATTGATTATATGAAAATATAGAGCTATTTCCTATTCATTAGAATTATATACGGAGCTAGTTGAATGAAATTCTATAAGCAATGTCGACAGATTTTGGAGTAATTGTCGCTTACACTAACTTTAAGATACCGCATGCCACACGGCTTCCGTCTTGATCATGAAATACAACCGCATGCTGAATATTTTCTTGAAGATTATACCCAGAGAACAGGCTAAAAGACCCCTTCGTAGTCCCATGCTTATCAGTGTTGTAGTATGCGCCTGATGAGGCAACCCACGGATCATTATATTGCTCGGAGGAGTCCCAATAATGTCCAAGAACGAGTGCATCGTCCTCGCAAGATAGCCCTGAATAGAATTCCAAGGAATTAGCACACTTCAAAACTACTTTCTGCCTATATGTACGTTTGTATATCTTACCTTCATGAATATGAACACCACACTGAACGCAATCTGGAGATAGCCCAGAGGCATGAAAAGAGAATGTGAAAGAATCATCACTGAAGAATTGAACTTTCACAGAGCCAGAAGGCTCTAATGGGCCACTGTATCCTGGGTACCGTCCCAACGAGGATGTCTCGAGGGAAAGCGGCTTGTCTTCAATCTTGAGGACTCCACATCCGATACGAGCACCGCCTTCTGTATGAATGACAAATGCGTGGCCTTCAAGATCACTTGCACTGTGACCAGAATTGATAAAAAATGCAGCAGTGGTAGTTCCCTGGTCAGTGGCGTTATAAAATACATAATTCCAAGGATCATCGTCAACGGCAGATCCAAGAAGTTCCTGATTCCAAAAGTGTCCTCCAGGGGCGTCAGAAGAATCACAGCTTGTTCCTCTAAGTTAATTACAGTGTCGTAATCAAATTTAAAAGCACGCACAAAGCAGTACATACAGCTTCACATTAGAGAGAGTAAAGGGAAATATTTTGCTTTCGCATCAATGCTTTACACTTACTCATGAGCATGAGCTCCACAGTTCAGGCAATTTGGTAAGAGACCGTTGATATTAAGCTTTGTGAGGAACGACCCATCAGGATTGAATCGAAGAGTGACATATCCGTAAAGGAACGTATTAGGGACTTCCGTATCAGGGTATGTGTTCATGATAGCGCGTAGGGTGGCTTCATACTTTGGATGATCATCATCATTCCTGAGCCCTTTGTCACCTTGTTCATGGTCTTCGGAATCATCTTTTTCATCAACAGATACGTTGTGGTCATCGTGAGAGTTCATGTCATGATGATCTTCCATTTCCACATGTTGATCTCCGTCATTGTCATTATCGCTTGGGATTTCTTCTATGTCTTGATTCTTGTTATCGGGATGGCCTTTTTCGCTTTTGTGGCTCACATCCTTTTGGTCCATAACCTCTAAATCTGCATCATGCTCGTCTTCAGATGATTTGATATCATGGTCTTCGACTATTGGTCCTTTCTGATCACTCCCTTTCTTATTTCCATGTTTTTTCCCACCTCTGAGCGTGGCCATTTCACCATTATCACTACTGCGACTTCCTTCACTGGAGTCAACATCTACTTTTGACCCCTTTTTCCCCTTCAAGGATTTCCCCTTCTTCTCAACGTTTCCAAGGGAATCGTATGGGTAAGTAATATCTTATAATGAATCAGCCTACGACATACATATGCAAACTTACCTGAGATAATCTTCGTGAATGTTGGTGCCGGTGATCATCAGCTTGGGAACAAGCAATGAAAAAGCCTAGGCATACTATCAGCAAAGCAATCCTCATGTTTAATATTGTAGGATAAAAATTGACACGATATAGTACACAACTTGAAACAAGAGATTTTCCTGAATTTAGGACACTGATTTGGCCTAAAAATGAGGATAATCACTGGTTATTGGATGAAAACCAAATTCAAATTTCGAAAAGGAGAAACACGTGCATGGGATTGTATACAGAGTTATAGGGCAACATCGCTAAAACGATTCCGTTTAGATGAGAAAAGATTCTCCTATTCTAGTCCTGTTACTAAGCATTCCGCCAACTGGTTCTTTCTTACGAGTGACAAAGTCGTAGGCCGGCCCATACAGGAAATCGCGTCATCAACGTAGACATTACGTAGTTTTTCATTGTTACGAAAGGCATTGAAAGTAATTCTTTAGCGCTAGTGACTTGCTATGCATATTTGGGTATAAATAATAGAATCATAGAAATAAGTTATTTCGCAAAGAATTGTGTTCCATTAAATTCCGGTTATAAATTTGCAACAACTGCTTTGCCTTGGATAATTTAGAATGTTGTTCAGAATATGCAAGTAATTATTATATCTATCTCATGCTAGAAACTGTTTGTTCTATGGCTTGAACCCTATTTCAAGATTCTTTGATTCTGTGACTATATCTTATAGACTATATCTGGATGATTCTCTCAGCGAAAATCTGCTTATACTCATCTATGTGTGAACAGTAGTTTCTACGAATATATATACCAAAATGAAGAACTGTCACTGTACTTTTACATTTTTTTCAAGTGTATCCATATTTGTGCATTGACATTGAGAAGGCTTAAGAATAAACGTAATGTAGTTGAAGTTGTATTCCTACTGCTTGTGCTAATGTACTATAATTTACAATCTCTTCCAAAGAAATTTTACTTAAATGTTAAGAACTTTAAAATGGCGGCAAATGAAAATTGATTTGAATTTTGTCACCTATGAAAAAACCATTTATTTATCCGTAATGTAATCGTCATTCAAATCAAAGATATATTGAGCTTTACTTCATGCAATATGACTACTCTAGATATGAAAAGATCTTTTCTCAATTCATGCAGTTGTACTCCTACTCACGTTTTCAATGTTTCGTTCGAATTATAGTACAGCTCTTTTATTTGCTCTCAAAAGCTCGACATTGCATTCTGCTGATAGTTTTCCATTCTGAACTTTGTTCAGTTTTTTAGGTCTTACAACCAAAAGTCTCAACAAGCTTCCAGTTCAGAATTTTTAAATCTAAAGCATAACACACAAATAGCTCTGATTTTTATGAGCACCGAGAAGGGTAACCCGACATTAGAAAAGGCATTGCAGCAAGATAGTTCAAGAAACCAAAAGCAAATTTATTGAAAAATCAATTATCTATGTATATAGTACAACTGCAAGAGGTGAAGCAATATTCACTAAAGGACGCCTGCAGAAAAGACCATGAAGCAACCAATGAATCTAACGTCGATGACGACATGGAATTGAGAAGAAAGGTAAATGTTGACAACAATACAGGGAGGCCACAAAACGTGTAGCACAAGGAATGATGTTGCTTGTACTGTAATTAAAGTCAAGTATACCCCACTCAACTCTCTTTTTTCGATCGTTTGTCCTGGAATTGTCTTGCTGTCAGTCGTCATGAGAAAGTAAAGCCTGTGTCTGACTGCTACTATTAGTGATACACATACCAATACAGTAAAAGTTGACATCCTAAGTCAATACGCCAATATTGCTTGGACTATTAATATCCTAATAACTGCAAATTATAAATTAATTGTGCAATGAAGTCATGTGAATTCTTTTTATAGGATAGTGAGTCCGTACGTATCATGAACGAAATAAAAATTGCCACCGTCAACGTTCAAGAAGAAACAAAGAGGCTTATTGATTTAATCGTAAGTAAGCAGAGAATACAAAGCTGCAGCTCTTAGGGGTTAGGGAGTTAGGGGTAAATTAATGAGAACGAGCATGAAATCAAGAACCTCTCCTCAAACTTATCTACATATATGGTTTTGAAATGATCATTTGTCTACAACTAAAAAAGAAATCGGCAATCTCTAAAGAAATCTAGAAAAGGCCTATCAATATTTCAAAGCTTTTTGGTTTACTGAAAGCAGGAATGATCCGTGTTTTTGGACAAGGTGGAAAGAAGAAGGCGCCTTGCTTAAGAGAAAAAGTAGCAGTAGTTCAAAGCGTATTATTTCTTTGAACATTCATGGTTTTATTTTGAAGATCTCAAAGCAGTTGAAAGCAAAACAAGAATGAAGCTTAATCATGCAACCGCGCTGAATCACTTAAATTAATGAAAAATGTAGAGGCTCCAGGAACGCCATGATTAAAGATTTTACAACCAAAGCATTAAAGTAGAACGGATTTCCTGAAAAGCGGAGAAGCATCGTTCATGAGTTTTAATGTTACAATTTTTGTTAGAATATACAAGCCTGGATATTGGCAATGCCTTGCAACAATGGGAGCTTAACTTTATTATTGCTCTTATCAAATTAATCCTTCACACCAAGATATTTGGCTTGAAAATAAAGCCAAAAATTGGAAATGAAAAATGAGTTTTGAAGGCATTTTGTGATATTGTGAAACGGCTGGGGATTCAGAAACAAGAATTAGTGTACTGGGATCATCATGTACTTGTCTGTGTAAAAAGTAGCAACTCTATACTGCAATAAGCCAGTTTTTTGCAATATTGGTGGCGGCTTGCTTAACGATGTTGGTGTTGAAGTCAAGCTCCCAAAAGTACTGGATGCACATCTCACGCTTTATCTAGATTACGTAATTAGTTAATGCTATACTATAAAGCTGGTGGATCCGAGAAATTTGAGAATGGCTGATTCAGCTTACTTCGAACTTTTATTTAGCTGATAAGACGGTCCTAGCTATATATATGATTTAGGTAATACCACACCTACTATTTCCAGGTTCAGCAAGTCACCAAGAAAAGGACAATTTACAGCTTTAGGCCTTTCTATTGGGGGATGGACATGGAATAGACAACATAGTCAGATCATTCAATTCACCCTATAAAGATAATTTCAAATTGAAAGAACTATTTTGAATTTTATGTGGAGATGCTGATCATGCTCATGATCGGATGAAAGGATGACCTATTACATGAATTGTAGTTATGCTAAGCATTACACTGTGCTCTACGGTGAGATATAGAAAGTAGACACAGATAAAATATAGACTAATTTATTGTTTTTTCTGCTAGTCTTGTCTAATCTTGAGACTTCTCTCAAGAGATGTTCTCAAGAGATCTTCGTGATTAAGCTTGAAGATTTGAAATCTTGTTCTAAGCTTCCTCCCAACTGCTTAGATAAGTTGCTTCAACCTTGTCCATAAGGACAAGTTTATTATCCATAAGGATCAGTTAGTTTATACTTTCAACTCTTTATAATTAAAGAGTTGTCTTCTAATTTAGATCTTTATTTAGATCGTTGTTATAACCGTCTTACTTTAGATTCGGTCCTGGATTGTATAACAATACTCTCCATTTATAAGCAATAGTTATGCCTCACTAAGTTTATTATAGTAAATTTGTGATCAATACAGAATAGGATAGTTTACTTGTAACTATCCATAGGTAGATGAGTAAACATAAGGATAAGTTAATCCTACTACTATTTACTATGCACGAACGGTACAGGACGTCTCCATATACCGGTACACATACATCTCTTAGTTTAAGTTATTATTATTAAACTGTTATTGCTTACAACCTATTGTGTTAGGGATTTACTTCTTGATCCTAGTCAAGGTAGGTCACACTGGTTAGATGGGTTCCTAAGGTCCAGACAACTGGAAAGCCATTCACTTATTGATTAGAGTTAGTAGCGTCCATGAAAGCAAGGTAAATCATTTTATAACTAAGGTTTATGTTTCGGTCATTACAGGTGACTATGCAATTTCATGTCACCATGTACGAGAAACAATAGCCAAGAAATTGTGATTTCCCTATTTAAAAGTCTAGAAAATGAGAATAAAATCTTGACCATCGTGACAAATGCTACGGTTGGGGAGGGATTTCAGGGGCAAAAATGAATCGAGAAGTACTTTTATGCAACGACGAATATATTTTGGACACCCCACGGGAGTTAGGGCTGCCAGCATGTTTTGCACGGAAAAGGCTAGAGAGTAGTAAAATAATTTCCAGGCCAACAGCGAAAACAAAGATAGATTTTAAGCAGTGTAATTAATTAAGTCTTTTTTTACTTAACATGGATACCTCTTTTCAATGCTGCTGGAAACGCAAGTATTCATTGTAAACTCTCTGAACATCGTATAATTTCTCGTACTCCTAAAAAAAGAATTAGCTTTCATTAAAATATTCTGACACGTAGTTACCCACAAGGTCGCACTTCTTTCTTGTTTCGGTATAAATGGAGTAACAAAACTCCTCAGCCATCACAAGCTGACGTGTAATAACCCACAGAATTGAGTGAAAGGAAATTTTTTTTGCAATAGTTTGAAGAAAGGAAAAAACACAGATTATGGCCTTCTAGCTCTTCCGTTTTATAATCAAAAATGCTGATCAACTTCTTTTCAGTATTGTTCACTGACTCAAATTACTGCATATTCTTGTGAGTTATTTCAAATAGTAATAGGCTATCCTTGATATCAAAGAAGTGGACGTCGTGAAAGTCAGGTATTAGAAATGAATCCTGAAATGTCTGGTTTGACTTACTTAATGATTAAATCAGTCATGGAGTATGTGTCTCGCATTGTTAATACATTAAATAGGGCAAACAGCCCAAAAGTCAACTCCAGAAAGGTAGACTTTTTCCCTAGCTGATCGAGTTACACTATTATCGAGAGTTTTCTATGGTCGCTGACAAATTATCGACAGGCAGACAAGCACATTATTCCATGTCGTCATCCATAAAAAGTGCCTCGTATTCTTTTGTAGGACGAAACCGTGAAACAGCGTTTGGCGGTTTTCTCAACGCCAGCATAACCCACAGCAAGGTTAGTCGGTCGTATCGGTGCATTATTTGATGAAAAAGATAACCAAGGCAACAAAGTCATTAAGAGCATCGTTGTGAATTATTTAGTTGTAATCCTTAGGCTTCTATTCTTCTGCAGTCGAATGAGACTTGATATCGTACCAGCACACAAGGATGAGCAGAGTTTGGAAATATATGCTTGGAAAGCCTTCATCGGCTGACCAGCAACATTTGAATGAGGCAAACAAGAAGGTTTCGCTTGGAGAGGAGAATTTGCCAGTTATTTCATATTCTCCTTCTTCGATTTCTGACTCTCAAGAATCTGCACGCCATTCTGATGTTGAAAGCAGTGATAATCCGCAAGAATCTACAAGATTGTTAGCTACAGCTCAGGATGCGTCTGTAACTCAGCAAATTACTGTTCAAGACTTTCATTTTCCTCCGAGCAATCCAACGATTCAACGATATTACCGTTTCACCCCTGGACCATTGGCGACTTTTGCCGCATTGCACAAGCGACCTGGCCAATCGGATGCAGGGAGTGTGGCTGGGGTCCTACATCGGGCCGCAGTTGTTCCTTCTCACGGAACGGATAGGTCGGGGGATTGGATTTTAGTTTCGGTCGGTGGTCGTAGTGGATGGGCACGAAAACGGAGGACCAACACGGCCGTGGGAGGATTTGTGTTGGCACGGCAATTCCAGGGTTTTGAGAGTTGGACGGGAAACCATATGTTTCTTTGCGGTGGTAAAATTATGATGGGATCTGATGGGCCGTTGTTTTTGTTTACCAATGTTTTGTTGATTGGTGGAGTTGCGCTTTATCTCTTTTGGTTACTGCCTAAACTTGAAAAACCATTTTGGTTATTATCCCGAAAGCATGAGATGATTTTCACTGGCTTCTTGTTTCTTGTTGGAATCATAACATTTTGGATCTGTGCTACGATGGATCCAGGGATCTTGCCAGCGCATGCGAGTCCAATCAAACCTACACTTCCCTCGGATGCCATCGGCGGACCACTGGGATATCGATATTGTGCAACATGCAATATCTTCAGACCACCACGGAGCAAGCACTGCAACTCTTGCAATGTTTGTGTTTCCAAATTTGATCAGTATGTGAACCTTTTTGTATCCATGACATGTATTCATTTCCCCGCTCATTAACTCCTTGATCTTTTCTTTCTTTTTTAGTCATTGTCCCTGGGTTGGAAATTGTATTGGAGAACGAAATTACAGATTCTTTTTTATCTTTCTTTGTTCAATTACAGCGTTAACTATCGTAGCTACAGTTACCGCGTTTCAAGTGTTAATGCAAGTCTACCAGCAGACAGCTACTTCAGAATTAGTAAAATCTACAACTTCTCCAAACAGTCTTATGGAAGGGACGAATAATACAACAACATCAACACAATCTTTCTTTCCTTCGGATGTTAGGGAAATTCCTGCCTTTGCTCAAGAAATTTGGCATTCGATCACATCTATACCGCTGGCAATGATGTTTGGATTATTTACATTAGGTTGCAGCTGGACTCTAACGTCTCTCCTGTTTTTTCACGCTATGATCATAAGTCTCGCTCAAACCACAAACGAAAGAGTTCGGAATGTCTTTCAATACGGACGTACACCAAATGATGACGATCATGGTTGCATTCCTAATTGGAGCAGTGTCTTTTGCAGCGAAATACCTCCGTCAAGAATACCGCATGATTTTACTGAAGTTGTCATATGTGATCATGCACAACCTGAGTCAATATGGAGAAGTAATCAATCAGTACTGTTACCATTGCCAGACGGCAATGTTCAAGGTGCACATGTATCCACTGCAGCTTCACCTAGATGATTAAAGACATGCGCTGCTTAGATAGTTCCAATGGGAAAGATTATCCTTTCCTTTGCTAATGATAATTAATTGCAATCCATCTCTGTAGCATTGAGCTTAATTGCCTGTCATACATGGCTTTTTCTAATAGTGATTGTACCAATTTGCAATAGTGCAGAGAGATACTTATGAGAGTCTATCATGCATATGATGTCATGAAGAAGCACATGATTATAACCTTTTGTTGATTCATACAATCCTTACGATCAATACTTGTCTATGCACCAGTAGCCACCATTATCCAAGTGCGTAATGATAAGGAAACCAACAAATTTCAAAGGTAAAACAGAATCTTTGGGAATATCTGTTTATAATGTGGGTGAAAAAACTTGCGTGACGGGGGTATGTAACTCTTTCTGACAGGTATGCAAGCATACTTGTGCTTTTTATTTACAATGGTTAGAAAAAGGCTGAGTTAGAAGGTATCAATATTTTGATATCAAACTCTTGTTGTATTTGACTCCCTGACTGATCTGCGACAATCCTTGTCGTAAAGGTCAGAGATCCCTTGTGAAAGAAAGAATATAGTTTTCATCAATAATGACCATGATTTGTATAAAGAAAAGTATTGCAAAGTACATCATCTTTTCCTTACAGCTATTTCCTTGTTTAAAATCCAAAATCTGAAAAATCAATACTATCTTAATCCCTCTACGTGTGTGTGTTAAGGGTGGTTAACATTTTACAATCAATCATGAAATACTTCTCACTTTTGATTTGTTTGTTGTCCTGTCTGTGAAAATTCCTTAAGGGCTCTGAAATGTCTTTTTTGGTCACCTCATCTCACGGTATCAATATTAGATTTATTTATCTTACACCCTAGTGGAGCTAGTAGTTGGTAAAGTACTGTCGATATTTTGATACTTAACGACAATTCTTTCATTTCGACGACTAGAGCTTGAAAGTGTTGAAGGTTTGTCGTTTGCGCCTGAATTGAGCAACTAGTCCGTTGTTTTTTCCTTGTCTGGTATCAACCTCTTGGCTTTGACAGGATCTCTGAGACGTAATCAGAAAATTATATCTGGTCATTCATCATGGGTTGCAAGCAATCAACAGACACTTTTGACGTAAACGCTATCCCCCCAGGATGGGAAAATAGTCAGGGAAGGAGTACACCTAAAGAATTGAATAGCCGTCCTCTGTTACCATCAGAACCAGAGAAAAAAACGGCGCATTCTTCTTCCGAGAACGTTCCTACCAAGTCGGCCAAGATGGCTCGGGGAAGTCCTCCACCTGCGGTGAGTACACTTGAAAGGAGTTTGTCTAATTGCATGACTGTTTCGCAAACACTAATAAATACGATTTGGTTGAATTTTTCGATGGTTTTCTAGGAAATCAACAGAAATGTCAATAAAAATGTAAAGCGTAGTCCTAAGCCAAAGTCAGATCGACCTGCGTTACTGGTTTCTCCCTCGGAACGAGTCGCATTCAATGATCAACCACAAGGGAGCTTTGAAGATAATTATACAGAAGGCAAGCCTGTAAGTAGAAGAACGTGTACAACTAGAAAACGTGGATATTTGTTGTTCTGACTTTCTAACTTATTTCTCTTATCAACTGACTTTTCGTCACCTCCTTGACTAAAGCTTGGATACGGTGCATTTGCCTCTGTCTTTATAGGAAAACACAAGGTTTTACGTAAGGAGTATGCAATTAAAAAAATCGACCGCTCGAAAATGTTTTGGGGGGATCGCGATGCACTTGAGGACGAAATATCAAATCTTAAGGAAGTCCGGGAAGGCCCGCATATTGTGAAATTATACGAAGTTTACTATCATGGAAACGACTGCTATCTTGTCATGGAACTTATGTTAGGTGGCGAGCTATTTGATCGGATTATCCAAAAGCGCACCTTTACCGAAAAGGAGGCAAGAGATGTAACACAATGTATGTTGGAAGCATTAGGTTATATGCATAGTAAGCGAGTGGTACATCGTGACTTGAAACCCGAAAATCTACTTCTGCCGGTAAGTCTCAATCGTAAGGACTTTCGCATGGCGATACATTAGAATTTCATGAAAACTCAGCCTGATTTATCCTCTCTGAAACCATCCCTAATACTGTAGAATGACAAATCCGATACAGACATAAAGCTTGCTGATTTTGGATTTGCCAAGAAGGTCAAGAGTCAGAATGGATGTCGCACATTGTGTGGTACTCCTGGTTACTTGGCACCGGAAATCCTGGAACGTTGGCCAGCTTACGACACCAAATGCGATTTATGGTCCGTAGGGGTAATATTATTTCTTCTCCTTGGGGGTTATTTGCCATTTGAAGATGAAGACGAAGATAAAGTATTTGATAGAACTCGAAACGGACTTTACGAATTTCATCCACATTACTTTGGAAAAGTGTCAAATGAAGCCAAGGAGTTAGTCACTATATTGCTTACGATTAACCCGGCGAAGCGTGCCTCTACTCAGAAGGCCATGGATCACCCTTGGATGAAACGAATGGGTAGTGAACTTAATGATAAGCAGTTGAATGCGGATAAGCTTAAAGCAACAATCATGGCTAAAGAAAAGATTCGCAAAGCTGTTAATA
The DNA here is from genome assembly GCA_900642245.1 of Fragilaria radians. Taxonomy (NCBI): domain Eukaryota; phylum Bacillariophyta; class Fragilariophyceae; order Fragilariales; family Fragilariaceae; genus Fragilaria; species Fragilaria radians. Next base: position 35,126 of record CAAAJI010000094.1, on the reverse strand, counting down.
CTGTTGTTGTTGCAAATCGTCTCAAGGAGTTGAACGAAGGATTTGAACATTATCTCAGGAAACGTCAGGATGATCAGCCCAATTTCTCTATTCATCCAGGACAAAAAACCATAAAACAAGCCACTGATGATTCCGAGTCTGGCAGACCTTTCGCTGAATTTTATCAAATGGGCACATTGGTATGTTTAATCTCTATTCTACTTTCCTGATGCTCTGTGGTTTATTGACATCTCTTTTTCCCTCGCAACACAGCTAGGAGAGGGTGGCTACGCGTGCGTTTACAAAGCGACTCACAAATTTTTGAAAGAATCTTATGCGGTTAAAGCTGTTGATGTGACGAAGTTGTCTGATTCTTCTCTTTCAGCACTTCAAGATGAGATTTCTGCTCTCAAATTACTTCGTGGAGGACCACATATTGTTCGACTTTTTGACGTCTTTGAAGAGCCAGAGTCTGTTTATATGATCATGGAGGAAATGAAGGGAGGTGAGCTACTTCAACGAATAGTTGAAAAAGATGTCTATACAGAGCGTGAGGCTCGTCAAACTTGCAAAATTTTGTTTGAAGCTATTGACTATATTCATAACAAGCGGATAGCTCATAGGGACATCAAACTCGAAAACTTGCTCTTGGTGGTAAGTGAAAAGTGCTGACAAGTGCACTTTAAAAAAAGCTAAATTTTCAAAATTACTTTCATCCTAGAATAAAAATGATGACACCAGCATCAAAATCGCTGATTTCGGTTTTGCCAAGAAAGTTACAAAGCCCCGATGTCTCAGTACCCTTTGCGGAACTGCAGCATATGTTGCACCAGAAGTTCTCGACCTTAAGGCAAAAGGGTACGATGAAAGAGCAGATATGTGGAGCATAGGTGTCGTTATGTTTATCCTGCTGGGAGGGTATCCTCCATTTGACGGTCCAATCGAACAGCTCGCATCCATAATCCTAAAGGGACGATATTCGTTTGAAGATTACTACTGGAGTCACATTTCCCGTGAAGCAAAAAGCCTTATAGCGTCATTGCTAAAAGTTAACCCTGATAAAAGAATTACCGCAGAAGAAGCTCTGCAGAGCGATTGGATGACAGCAGAGGAAGAAACGTTGACAATTAACGACCTGTCCACTGCTCAACGGGAGATCAAAAAATCATTACCTGTGGGAAAAGTGCGCGGAGTAGTGAAAGCTATAATCGCGTCAAATAAACTGACTTCCCTTGGTGAGAAGTTTACGAGACCATTGATCAAAGCACCGAATCCAAAGCGAAGTATAATGGGACAGGTTTTGGAGATGTCGATGACCCAATTCGATGATGCCGATTTGGATGGACTGGACGATGTTGAAGGATCGTCCAGTGGAAGAACCTTCCTTGATTTGTACGAACTTGGTGATGCTTTGGGATCTGGTAACTTTTCCACCATATTCAATGCACGACACATGCAGTCCAACAATGAATATGCTGTTAAATGTATTCCTCGTAAAGCCTTGCACCCTAGTGATGCTGTCGCTCTCCAGGATGAAATTACGGCCTTAAAGGTTTTGAAAGGATGTCCTTATATTGTGAATCTATATGATGTCTTTGAGGAACCAGATACAAGTTATGTTGTTCTCGAACGAATGCGTGGAGGTGATCTCATTGATCGCATTATAGAAAAGGCTCACTACACTGAAAACGATGCCAAAGAAGTCTGTAAGAACCTATTGGAGGGAGTTAAGCACTGTCACGCTTGCAAGATTGCCAATCGTAACTTAAAACCGGAAAACCTTTTACTTGTTGTAAGTGAATTGGTTAGGACGATTGAATATTATGCTATTATCGAAAATGATTCTAACCAATAAATATTTTTGTTGTTAGTCAAGGGAGAGTGACACTGATGTAAAAATTAGTGATTTTGGATATGCAAAGAAAGTGCTCTTTCCAAATTCATTACGAACCCAGTGCGGAACCGAGGGTTATGTTGCTCCTGAGATTCTGTCGCACAAACCAGCTTATGGGGTACAGTGTGATATGTGGAGTCTAGGGGTGATAGTTTACATTGTACTAGGTGGATATAGACCATTTCGAGGCACTTCTGAAGTTGTTATGAAGCAAATTCGTTATGGCGAGTATAAGTTTCACGACAAGTATTGGAGCCATGTTTCACAAAATGCAAAAGATCTAATTCGTAGGATGCTAACAGTTGATCCCGAAGAGAGGATTACAGCTGAAGATGCTTTGAAAAGCGCCTGGATAAGAGCCGACTCTAAAGAATTGGGAAAATCTGACTTAAGGGCCAATCAACAAGAGCTCAAAAATTTCAAAGGGAAAGATAAACTTCGACAAGTGGTAAAGCTAATCATCGCTACTAACAAGTTACAGAGTCTTGGGACAAGGTATCGAGCATTCACAGACTTTTAATGTTGCAGCTCAAGTTTGTTTTGTTGTGGAATTGTGGATAAAAGTAAATCATGAAGAAACTACAGTGTATTTGCTCTAAAATTGGTTTATTACAACTACTCTTAAGAATCAGTATCTTGTGAAGACATTTTTTCCTGTTTTGAATCTGCTCAGCTGGCAATTCTGTGGTTGTTATAAGTAAAGGCATTCAAGTAGATTGCGATTTATCCATCTCGGTCTCCTGTAACACTGAAAAGGCTCCCTCACATAGAGTAGCCTTTATAATACAATGTTGAGGTTATTAAATCAGTTTCAGAACTACAGACTATAGGTTGAGTCTGAGACGAGATACAGATTCCAAAACCTGTCTATCCACAGCCTCTGAAGTGAAGTGTGTCATGCTGTACCCTGCCGCCTGTACAAAACACTAATGTGTACCATATCGCCTGGCTTTCAAAATAGGGTTGTGTTGAAACAGGTTGAAGTTGGCATTATATTTACGAGTTTTGCCATAGGGTTGGAGCGCTGGATCATCACAACCCCGTCAGCAGGAACCTGAATAATTTGGAATGAGATTTGCTTGATTCTTGCTTCATGACAATCAAGTTTGCAGGACAACAAAGGAAATGTTCACTCTATTCATTCTAACTCTCTTGATAGTGGTTAGCAATTTCATCCAATAGTGAAAAATAGGCAACATTAGTTGCCTAATTCCATTAACACATACTTCAGGTTAGGTAACGGTGCTTTTTCACCCCCGTAAACCAAACTTTAAGGCACGTATGGAAACATAGAATTATCGTTTGACCCTGTTTCAAGATCCAGGATATGAATAAAGCATTGCACCGTTTTTTCTGGGACTGAATGGCATGAGATCCTGACTTCAATCCATTGATGTATAACTGTTCATGAAAATCAGACAAACCTTGGGCTCCATCCTCATAAAACTAAATACTCATGAAAACAAGTTGTAGTGACACATAGTCGCAATTCCTCCTGATGGCAAAACTAATTTAGAAGTTCACAGTAACGCCAAGTATCTGGAACTTAAATTTCTAGCTCCAAAAGCTACACTATAGAAATAATCTATGCCCGCTTCCTCACCCTAAAAGACTAAACCCTTGTTCAAAATATCTGTCATGATTTCATGTTACAAGATGCCATTTTCCACCTTTTTTCTCTATGTCCAATATATGTGTACATTTGAGGTATTATTATGAAGTCTTGTTTAATGAAGAGGAGATTGATGTCAATGACAACGATAAGATCATCATCATGCCTGCATGTTCAACATGAAATGATCTGCAATCTTGAAGCCAAATGGCGTCCTCAAGTGAGATCCATGTTACAGTTGTCCTTTGGTTAGTAATCAAGCTAATAATCATAGTTACCACGGTTGAGATTAAAGCAAAATGCCTTTTGGTAAGTGGGATTTTTCAGATCAACTCCAACTTACAATAAGCTTTAGGAAGCATTACATTATGCATGTAACAAATATGACCCCCTGATTGATTACCGCTCATAAGTTTAAGAAGATAATTTAAATTCATTACACTACGCCACGGCTTAGGTTATTATGCAGTTAACCTAGAAGTTTTGGCACATTATTCCTAATTCATTTTTTCTAAGGCTGTAATCATTTTCAAGTTACATTGAAAACCGAAAGGAATGAAGGACCATTTTCAGTGTTGGAAAATAATTTTACTCCGAGAAAACATGTCGTCTGTTTCCCTTGATTCAGATATCAATCAGCATTACTCGTGAATGCAAGCTATACTTTCGTAATTTTGTACAAAAGGAACCCAGTAGTTCTAGAGCCTTTAGTAGCATAAGAACTTTAGATTTTAGATTTCTTTTAAAAATTGCCCAGTCAGCGCAGTTGAGAGTAATGGTTTCAATATGCCATCTACAAGGATAGGGTGAATACGATTATATATCACCGGAGAGTGTTATTAACATGATCTTCCTTATTGGATTGAGAAGTCCCAATAGAAAACTCCATGTGTACAAAGCTAAGATATATTATTGTTATAGGGTTGCTGATGCTCATTTGATTCCTGAAAAAATTTACATTGATCATGAAAATGCTTATACACTTTTCCCAATGACGATCGGTATCATATCTTGTAACTGGAGTATAGGGAATGACCCCTATGTAGCTCTATTTCTTGTTGTGATCAAAAGGGCAAAGGGGAAACTCCTTTGTTGGAGATATTCCTCACAGTCTACCCATTTAGTTTCTATTTGTTTAGATTGTTCATCAGGATTATTCTTACATTGAAGAATGTGTGAGTCATCAATTAAATTAATCTAATTTCAGAACCTAAAACTGTTACGAATTTACTTCTCTTTTTTTCTTCCCTTTTTATCAAGCTTGAGGATTTTCTAACGCTATTAAACGCTGGTTTGTATTTGTTCTCTTTATCACTACAGTTAATAAGACCCATGAAGGTATTTAAGAAGTTGCCGCTTCCTAAGTTTCTATTTTTCATATCTATTCATGTATTACTACGCTCACTCTCCAACCAACATGAAAGCTCTTAGCACTATTAATGTGATCCCATTTAACAAAAAGAGTGAGGAATGGGCAATCTGGAGTGAGATGTTTCTAGCCAAGGCAATGGGCTATGGCTGCAAGGATATTTTGAATGGAAAAGTGAGCTCCCAAGACAGACGAAATTTATGTTATGGATTCAAAAGAAGGAAAGAAGTTACTTATTGCATCAGAAATGAATCAATAAA
>CAAAJI010000093.1:180358-191925 GCA_900642245.1 Fragilaria radians | reverse complement strand
CCCCTAACCCCTAACCCTTAAAAACCTAAGGACCTGAAACCCTAATCCCCTTACCTACAATATTTTGTGCCAAATAATGACATAAGAAGCCTGACGGAGAATTCGAATTTAGCTTTCTTAATCACCCACTTTAAAAACCTCCTTGCTCGTTACAAGAGCTGTTTGTACTATTCATCCAACACAACTAGATATTTTTCCACCCCTAACTTCTAACATTGAGCATACACCTGTTCTTATAAAATTACTTCTTACTTTGGATTGTGAGCACGATTAAAGTGAATTTTATTCTAATTCTTGTTGTAGCAAAAATGAAGCATGATGTCCTTTATCTGACAGGTGCCACTGGTTTTGTTGGAGGCATGCTTTTGAGACTATGTGAAACTGATGAATCTGTATCAAAGGTTTATACACCAATAAGGTATAAGCATGGAAAATCAGGACAAGAGAGATTCAACGATGGAGGCTTTTCACAATTCTCCAAGGCAAAATTTATATCGGATGAAGAAAACATACCAAGAGACATTACATTGATTATCCTTTGTGCTTACAATGTTCGTTTTCAAAATGCTGTTGAAACAATTGTGAAAGATAGCATTGTACCCATCTTGCATATTTTGGATCAATGCAGCAATCTGGCAAACATCCGTGGAATCTGTCTTGTGTCCACTTCTTATGTACAAAATCCACTTCCATACAAAAGATCTTTTGACAATCAAATTCCCTTTGCACTTCGTAAGTACTTAAGTGCAACTGAACTTTACAACAGAATGATCCAAGGCACACTGTCCTGGGAGAAAGTTAAAGAAATGTACTCCAATGACCTATCTGATCACCAAATGATGAATTGTTATGCATTTTCAAAGCATGTGTTAGAGCATCTTATTCATGAGAAGTATCCAAACCTGCCATTGTGTATCTTAAGACCATCCATAATTGCTCCTAGTAGAGATGGGACCTATGGACATGGAATTCGTGCTGGTCTTACCTTATTCATCGAGTTAGCGCGATCACCCATAATTCGATTTCCAATGAACAAGGGTATGCTGGACATTGTATTTGTAGATGATGTTGGAATGGATATCCTAAGAGGTGCTTCCGAATTGGCTCAACCAGCCTCCCTTTCAAAGAGTAGTGGTGAAAACTTCCATCCGATTTATTTGTCAACATCAAAATCGGAACTATACCCTAAATCTGTATGTAAAATTATGGCACCCAATGTCAAGCGTTTCTACATTCAATCAGAGAAATGTCGTAAATTTCTGTGCAACATTGAGAAGTTAATTGTAAAACTTGCCTATGGATCAAGAAAAGCAAAATTGGTCCAAAGCATTTATTTCAATTATGACTATGTCATGGCCAATACATGGGACTTTGAGGCCAATCATGACTCCATAGATGAGAGTTACCTTCGAGAATTCTTCGCTAGATTTTATCAATTAAGTTTACCATGAAGTCTACAGGCATGTTTTGTTATCTGAATGGAAAATTAAGAAGTGATATTTTTGGAAGAAAATACAGGAATAATTAATGATTTATTTTTTAACCTTTAAGGTTTATCTGGATGATAGGTTCTTAAGTGTAAAAAAGTTATCCAATATCTATTAGGTTTCACAGCCCTGAATCTCAAATGTGGTTAAAATAATTTTACTCTGACAAACACAACATATTAAGTACCCAATGGCTATGTACATTACTTGTACAGTCAAAATATCAACTTGGGTTGCCAAGAGCATCACCATGCATATAAGTGCATGATGAGCATTATTTTGAAATTGCATCAACTTTTCTAATTTTATGACTACTACCATATTATCTTAATCATGGATAGATGAGAATGCTCTATATTAAGCCCCCAATGGATGTGTACATTACTTGTACAGTTCAAAATATTGACTTGGGTTGTCAAGAGCATCACCATGCATATCAGTGCAGAAAGAGCATTATTTTGAAATTGCAACAATTTTTCTAATTTTTATGACTACCACCACATTACCTTCAGCATAGATAGATGAGGATGATCTACATTATGCCCCCAATGGCTATGTACAATAGTTGTACAGTCAAAAATGTCAACTTGGGTTGTCAAGAGCATGACCATGCATGTCAGTGTTGAAAAATCATGATTGGAAATTAACCATAATTTTGAAATTTCATTACTACCACCACATTACCTGGAAAGATACAGTGGTTTGAAAATAACTTTATACTGTAAAATACTATTTTGTGTAAATTGTGAGATTATAAAGTGTTTAACTAAATGTACACTTATGAACATTCTGTAGATCTTCTGTTCAAAATATACTGCAGTATTGTTGTATGTAAGATTTACAAAAGATATCCTCCATGGAAATCATTAGAACACAAAGGAACTTCAGTATGGAGGTGAATTGAACTCCAAGCCTTGACCCTGATCCTTATGAATTGTAATTTTTATCCTAGTCAAGGTGAGGGATATGTCAGCACAAAAAGTACCAACCAACAGTACAACTTGCAAAATTAGCATCATCAATATACTCCTTCTACTCCCCTAATATCTGAAGGTACATCTGAAACCTCTTTTTCCTTAAACATATATATATATATTCTTTTTTTCTTTTTTCTTTTTTCTTTTTTCTTTTTTCTTTTTTCTTTTTTCTTTTATTCTTTATTCTTTTTTTCTTTTTTTCTCTCTCTCATAAATTTTTTTTCCTAAACTTCCTAATCAACTAAATATCTCCTACAAATTTCAACTCTAAATTTGAATTTCATTTCTTAATCTCAAGAGCACAGAAAAACCAGTTCTTGACCAAATGATGAATCTCTCATTACTTAAGTGCTTTGTCAGGATGTCACTTACATTCTCTTTGCTCTTCACATATGCAAACCTCATCACTTTAGCTGCTATAGCCTCCTGTACACCATGATAAGGTATTGCATTCTACATTTTCTTCAAGACTTTTGACGACATTTTCTAATTTTTTACTCCTAACATTTGTATTGCCATCAGTCTCATATTGATTAACTAACTGATACCATTCTCGAATGTCATCTTGTTTGTTTCTATTTTCCATCAAGAATCTACGCCCTATTCCGCCTTGACAAGCACTGAGTAGTGCGCCATACAGTGCGCATGCATCCTTTTTATTTTGAGATGCTGTAGGAACCTCATCCATGAAATCAACAAAACAGTCTACCCCTTTTTCCAAGTAAGCAGTCTGAAAATCAGTATCAAATAGATAACCTGTACCAATTTATCCATAATAGCAAAAGAAAAAAGAACCCAATCAAGCTTACTTTGACTCCAGAGTAGTACCTTGGTACATTTCTCCTGAAAAAATAATAATGATACGGAACTACATGGGGAAAGTTTGAATAATCACATTGGCATTGATGTCAATATGGCATACCACAACTATTGGTTAGTGATAATGCCAAAGAAGAGACCCTGGGAAACTGGGGACGGGTTATCAAGCAATATCTCATTAAACAGCGATTAACAGAGCCACATAGTAGTTGGCAAAATAGGTGTGAGGATGAGATCCGAGAGGTTCGAAAACACATTGCACGCATTGTGACATTAAATAAATGCCCTGATGCATTTTGGGATTTTGGAATACAATTTGTCTTAAGACTAAGACAACTACTAGAAAGATCTGCTGCATCAGGACGTGCTCCAATTGAAACAATTACAGGAGAGACACCTGATATGTCAGAGTTCATGGATTTTGACTTCTATCAATGGATTAAACATCGTGAACAAACAGATAAAGATAACCCTATAAAATTAGGGCGATGGCTTGGGATAGCACATGAAGTGGGATCCTCACAAACATATTGGATATTAAAGGAGAATGGCAAAATAGGGGTTATAATTGCAAGATCAACTGTACGACCACTACTTCCCGATGAGGAAAAAAGTGAAATTGAAATTCAGCAACGAACTGAATTTGACCAATCCATCAGCACCAAATATGGTGATTTTGATTCAGACCAGATACAGGTCTTTGACATAGATACTCAAGAGGAGTATAATGCATTTAATGAAATTGAAGCCACACATACTCAAATCAAACAAATGAAACATTTGATGGACATGAATACAACGATAACGACAATGTTCGTGGACCGGATTTATTCCAGAATGCAGACGTATATCTTCCTCATGGAGAACAGAATGAAATTGCCAAAGTGATTGGTAGAAAACGAAATGCCGATGCAAATTACATTGGAAGGGCACATAAAAACACACAACTTGATTCGCGAATTTTCACAGTTCGTTTCCCAAATGGTGAAGAAAAGGATATAACATACAACATATTAGCAGAACACCTTTTCTCACAAGTGGATTCAGAAGGTAACCAATATTGCTTAAGAAAGAAATCTGAACTTGATAAAGCAGACCAATATTGAATACTGAATAACGGAAAAAGGATGATGAAAAAGTCTACAGCTGGTTGGGACTTTGAAATTGAATGGAAAGATGGTTCCACATCTTGGCTACCATTAAAGGAAATAAAAGAAACAAATGCTGTGGAACTTGCACAGTATGCAAAAGATAACAGGTTAATAGAGGAACCAGCTTTTGAATGGTGGGCACCTCATGTGCTTAAGAAGTTAAATCGATTGATCAAATTGACCCATACAAAACATATACGTAAGGGTTTTAAATTTGGAGTCTATATACCATCAAGTGTGGAAGAAGCTTTAGCAATTGATAAGGAAATGAATAATACGCTTTGGTTTGATGCAATAATGAAAGAAATGAAAAATGTACAAGTAGCTTTTGAAATATTACCAAATGGTACAAAACCACCACCAAATTATAACCATGTTAACTTGTTGATGATATTTGATGTCAAAATGGATTTCTCACGCAAAGCAAGACTAGTGGCAAGAGGAGACATGACAGATACACCTCCTACTTTAACTTATTCAAGTGTTGTATCAAGGGAAAGTGTACGGATTGCATTTCTAATTGCAGCACTCAATGACCTAGAATTAATGATGTTTGATGTTGGAAATGCTTACCTCAATGCTGCAACATCAGAAAATTTATATACAACAGCTGGAAAAGAATTTGGTGCCAAGGAGGAAGGTAAACTAATGATCATTTGAAGAGCACTTTATGGTTTAAAAAGTTCTGGTGCTGCATATCGGGCACATTTTGCGGCAACAATGACAGAGATGGGTTTCACTTCCTGTAAGGCAGATCCAGATGTTTGGATGCGACCGGCACAAAAATCTAATGGATTCAAATATTATGAATATATATTAACCTATGTTGATGATGAGCACAAATATCGTTTAAAGGATGTTGGCCCACCAATACGCTATCTTGGCACACAAATTGGTAAATACAAATTTAATGATGATAAACAAGCTTGGTATATGTCAGCACAGCAATATCTTCAACAAGCAATTTTGGAAATTGAAGCTAAATGGGGTGCATGAAATAAACTATTTGGGAATCAACAAGCTCTTGATGTACCCATACAAGCAGGATCACACCCAGAACTTGATACTAGTAGGTTCTTGGATGATGATGATACCCAATTATATCAAAGTTACATTGGTGTATTGCAATGGGCAGTCGAATTGGGTCGTATTGATCTAGCCCATTCTGCTGGTGTAATGGCACATTTCTCGGCTGCACCATGGGAAGGTCACATGCAATTAGTACTCCGGATATTGGCGTATTGCAAAACTCACATAGAGTCTAAAGCTGTTTTTGATCCATTTATAAAGGATTTTTCAAATACCGAATGGGCTGGTCAAGATTGGAAATTATTTTACCCTGACATCGATGGAGAAGTATTGCCAACAGGAAGACCTATGGAAAGAGGCAATTGTGTTCAGATTAATTTGTTTTGTGATGCAGCGCATGGTACCTGCCACATGACAAGACGTTCCACCACAGGAATTGTTATTTTTATTAATGGTTCTCCCATCAATTGGTACTCCAAGAGACAGAATACAATAGAATCAAGTGTTTTTGGAAGCGAATTTGTAGCATTAAAAATTGCCACTGAGATGAATGAGGCATTACGATATAAGTTACGAATGATGGGTATACCTATTATGGGTCCAACCAACTGTTTTTGTGATAATAAGAGTGTAGTGACAAATGCAACAATACCACAGTCAACACTACAGAAGAAACATAACATGATTGCATACCATAAAGTACGAGAATCCGTGGCTGCAGAAGCAATTCAAATTGCACATGAACCTGGAAAATTTAACTTGGCTGATTGCTTAACCAAATTTCTGAAACCACCAGATTTCAGACGGTGCATACAATGTATCCTCATGCGATAACGAAAGATTATAAGATCAATTCTTATTATTGTTAGTACAGAACTAAGGATTGAGGGGACTGTTCTAATCTTATGACGTCAGTCATACCGAAGAGCTTTTTACGCGGTCTTTTTCACAAGGAAAATACGATAGGATAACACGCTTATAATAACTTCGTTTTTACGATTGTTTCTGCTCTCACGAGATTATAAGAAAAGTAAAAAATATGATTTCTTGTACAGAACAACCCTTGTATGTAATCGTATTTTGGTTAATTTCGATATATATGGAAGTTGTTATATATTTTTATTTACATGCAAATTTTTGTAAACTTAAACCAAAACTGCATCATCTATCCAATTAAGTCATTATTGTTGATTAATACGTTGTATGATCCTACGACTATATTTTTAAGCAACTTTGACATAGCGGACTTCGAGAAGTATTTCACATGTTTTCCATATACAAATTTGACAGGGGGGAATATATATAGAAAATGCTACGCCAAAATCAAAAGAGATGTTGCGACAGCGTCAATGCATGCACATATAAGTGCTATTCCAAATAAGGAGGATGCGAAAGATGCTTCACACACGATTTCGTTTGATGTATACGCAAACAGGGATAAAAGTGCACCTCCTAAAACAACGGCAATGTTCTCTATAATTGTTGCTTTGACAAAAGGATTTGAAGTGGAATGATAATATAACAAAACTACTGCCAAGTTCTTGGCCAAGGCCATGGCAGCAGTTGCCCGAAGACTCCCACACGATTTGGATAAGTAAACTGGCAAAAAAAACTTCCTACTGCGTGTTGCGAACGAGCGTATGGCATGAGCAAGACAAATGCATTTCCAAGCTTCGTGTAATGAGGTAAATCCTGCACAGGCATAAACACTCAGGTTTCTACCTTATAGATGTTTAAATATAAAACATCAATATAATATGTTTCTTATTTAGAAACTAGAGAGGCTTCTGGCTGTAAGTTCCTCTTTAATATATAAGGAAGACAACCGTTATGAGTTCTCCTTTTTATAAAAGGAACAGTAATAGATGCATGTGGGAGAATCAGTAAGATTCTTCCGGCAAGAATCTTCTTTATTCTAAGAATCTAGAATAATTACTAATTCTCATAATTTCTGTTTTATTGTATTTTTTATAACTTTTACTTCTCCTTTAATCCTACAGGTTAAGGCAAAGTGTTAACACTTTCTTGTGGACAAGATCCAACCTGAGAAGACACAGAAGCAATATTGACAATTGATTCAAACGGTTCTACTTTCTCCAAGTCTTTTTCCAAAGCTACAAGATTTGGATTCAACGAGTGATTTTTATCGGTTGTTGAAGAAAAAAAGTGGAGGCTCAAATCTACAACTTCATACAAGTCTACGTATTCTCAATTTTAAAAACGAAAGTCTCAACAAGCCAACAAATTCTACGCTTTCAAGCAAAACGCAACGAGCATCCAAATTCGATTGTTTCTCTTATAGGGAATCGCGACAAGCCTTCTAACATTGATATTTTTTTCTGTTTAAGCGAACGACATCAACAAGACTTTCGCGTTTAAAGAAGTCACAAGTGACATAGAACCCAGCTTGAATACAACTCGCTGTTGGTCATCAATTGCTGGAGGGACAACCAAGATGACGTTCCAAAATATATCAGCAATGGTTCCGTTTGAGACGTACGACGCACCAGAAACATGGCATATGGTTGAGGGCAATTTTGAATTCCTTGACAACTTCAAACGAGAAACTTTAAAACATCCATTGCCTCCTGGAAACGTTCGCGAACGTTTTGGAGCGATACGACACCTAAGTGGAACTCCACTGGCACATCGACTAAATTTCCAGTTGTTTATCACCAAGGACAATATTTCCTGCCCGGTATTCGTATTCAATATTCCCAACCAGATGACTTCTGAAACAAGAAGCACCTTAATGTTATCAGGGAAATACAATTGATGTTGTATTTTTTTCCTAGGATTCCACGTCAGCAATACTGAAATCGAAAAATTAATACTCTCTCAATTGAATGGTATCAAATCAAAATTCTTAATTTTACTTAGAGCTAATTGCGAAGTATTGCAAATACAACAATTTTCAACGTTGGATATAATGTTGCATCTCCAACAACAAGTACAACAATTACGTATGTAGAAAATGTACTAGTCGTCCACGTTAAAAATTTTGGTTTTCACAAAAAGTATGTCGACTACGAAAATTTACAAAGCAACGCTCGACAACTTCATGTCATTTCACCATGGTAAAGTGTATAAAAAAGAGCAGGTGTATACACCTGCTCAACTTCTTTCTATCACCCCTAATGATGTTTTACGATGGATGAATTTCAGGTGCTTTGGGACTCCTGATCCGCCTTCTGATGCCAATCCAACACTGGCACGGTTGAAAACCCTTAAGTTTTGGAAGAAAGCCTTATCATCGTTCATGCCAAATCATCTGATGGAATGGAGTAGGACTCGAGAAGAAGGAAACCCCACAAGAAGTATTGAGATAAATGATCTGATAAAGCGAGTGAAGAAGAGGGAAGTGAGAAAACAAGGTGCAGCATCAAAGACCAGACGACCAATGAAGGAGGCAGAACTTTGACTTTTGATCGAGGTTTTGAAGGAAAACAACAATAGCTACCTTTGGAAGTTTGGGATACCGGCCTTGGTGAACTTTCAGTTTCATATGATTGCAAGAATTGATGACACGACACAATTTGTTTTAGAGAACTTGCAGATGCATGACAACTTTCCAAATGTTTTAAAAGCACGGTTAACTTGGTCCAAAAACGTACAGGAGGAACAAGATGCGCCGTGGCAAATTGTTCTGGGTTCATTAGATTCTGTTTTTTGTGTTTATTTGTCGTTATCTTTATGGCTGGAATTGAATTTAAAAACTAACCCAAATTCCTTTGAATCGCCTTACTTTTTTTCTTTCAGCAACAATGTTGACATCCCAACAGGTGGCGTTAAGGCAAAAGATGCAGTGCAGAATGTCTTTGGGCAGAAGGTGTTCAACCGGGAGGAGTTCGTTGACAATGAAGGGCCACTAGGTAGTCACAGCATTCGAAAATTTGGCGCAACACATGTTAGACGATGCGGATGTTCAAAGGATGAAAAGGATATTCAGGGACAATGGAAGGGTAAGGGAAGGGTTTCAGATGTGTATGATGACGTTGAGTTGCCTTATCCAGATGCAAAGTTGGCTGAAAAGTTGTGTTTTGGAGGTGCATGCATTTACAAAAATTGTCTCAAGGATGATGCTTTCAAAAATTCTGTTATCAACTCTTTTTTACTAACCATTGTTGTTCCAAATATTAGAAAGAAGCTTCCAGAATTGGTAAGTTTAGTGCTGGGGCGGTCATTCTTGTGGTGTGTCTACTCTGAGTTTCATTACATGGTACCGGAAGATGTGAAAAATGAGATTAAAAAAGGGCTGGGAGAGGTAAGAACCTGGGAAACTAACAGTGAAAAAAATCCTATTATTCAACAACAGGTGCTAGTGACTGGGAATCAAGGCTCAGTATTTTTAGACGAAATTCTAGATAGTGGTGATCAAGCGAATGATTTGGAAGAAAATGGAGTTGGGAATAACAGAGAGATTCGACGAGGTTTTTCGGTGGCAGAGCAGTTAATGGTTATTCAGTCATCCTTGATGTTGTTATGGAGAGAGGCAATTCAGATGAAAGCAGCACAGGATGAAGAAAAAGTTGTAAATGGGATTTTATTAAGTCGCAATTTTTCGGTGGTAAATTCAAACCTTCGGAGATTAGCAACACAAGTTGCACGCCCTGTTTGTGTCGCACAGCAACAGCAACAGGGCGTGCAAAGAGTAGGTGATTCAGTGGAGGTGGTGGGATCTGAATTGCCTGGAAATCTTCTTAGTCCTTACCCGAGGTCATTACATGATCTTTGGGAGGAGTACCAAAACGGTCTTGGTGATAGAAAGCCAGCAAGGCTACTTACGTATAATGAGCGGGGTAGGGTGAAGCATAAGTTTCATCGACGGAAAGTGGTGTGGGATCTGATTTCAGGGCTAGTTTGACAGGGTTTGACAGCAAATGCTGCTATCGATTGAATCTATTTGGTTTATGGAGCACAGACAAGTGTAACGAAAATAATCATTGCAGTGAAATTTGACAAAAAGCATCAACGACTTAATGCTAATTTAAGTTGTTAGGTGCGAGATAAGGAGGTGATTCAGGGGAGGTGGTGGGATCTGAATTGTCGAAGCAAAATTTAACAAATTAAAATTTTTCGTAATTTTCATTTTATTTTTTCGACTTCGTGATTTTTAGTGTAGCCCTAAATTTTAAATTTTTTAGTACAAAATTATGTAGGCTTAACATACGATAGTTTTGTACTAAGCAGGTACGCGTTGCATTTAGTGTTGCACGGTTTCCAGGTATCTCCATGATGGAAGCGAAACCCGCTGCGTCATTCAAAAATAAATTTGACGAAAGTATCGTCAGTGCTAACGTCAAACGACATTTTGAAAATTGCGCGACACTGCGCAGCGATAGCAATAATTCTAAAACCGCACTAACAAAACTTACGAAAATCGTAAAACATAAGTTTAGTACACATTTTATTTTCAAAATGAAAGCATTTTTGAAACGCAAATACTTTACTACAATAGCCAAAAAGAAGGCAGGTGCAAATGTATTCAAGTCAAGTGAAGATCATATAACTCCGCTTGGAACCACTGTCATTGACATGGAAGAAGCAACAAACAATGTAAATTGTTTAACACTTCTGAAATACAAAATCTCATTGATCATATGAGTCAAGAATCATGTGAAATTCATGTAATAAATAACATCCGAAATCCGAATGTTCCTGACACTACACACACTACAGGTTTGATACTAGAAGTATCAGTAGCCATAACAGTTAGTAGTGATGTCAATAACAAGCCTATTTTACTTAATAAAGTATTAATAGACACAGGTTGCACCAGAACTATTATAAAAAGAAACAGCCTGCCAGATCAACTCTTTGAAACTGGAAAACAACTCAATGAAGTTTCTTGGACTACAAACTCAGGAAAATTCGTAACTAAATACGAGATTCCTTTGCAGTTTTCGTTACCAGAATTTGCAGCCGCGAAATCAACTGGAACGTAGCTGTGGATGAAACAGCTCAACAATCCAAGTATGATATGATCATTGGACGCGATCTACAAATCGCTCTAGGGATGGATATCCTATTTTCCACTAAACATTTAAAGTGGGATGGCATTGTGATACCAATGCGGACACAACACACAGATTTATCTTACATAG